>PVIJ01002722.1:90173-152569 GCA_004024925.1 Scalopus aquaticus | reverse complement strand
CCCCTGGTGTCCACAGTCCGGGCTTCCCCGGCCGCCCCTGCCGCTCCCTTCCTGCAACGCTCTTGTGCTTCCTCCCGCCCCACCTGGCCACACGCGCGCACGCACACACGTGCGCACACACACGCGCGCGTGCACGCACACAGCGCTGCTGCCTCTCACCTTCACATCTCCTGCCACGCGTCTGTTGCGCTCTGCCTTGAACACCTGCCTGCGCTCAGGCCTCCGCTCTAACCAGCTCAGGGGTCCTCACGGAGCTTCTCTCCATGCGCGTTCACCTCAGGCCACCCCCGGCGCGCCCTTACCGCCCTCAGCACGGGTGCTCAGTCTCCCTCCAGCCCGCGCCGGGAGTCTCCGCAGAGGGCTCAGCACGTGCTCACGGAATGAATGAATGAATGAATGAATGACGTGGCCCCGAACTCGGCAAGGGCCGGGCGTTTGGCGCAGAGCAGCTGTGGGAACGCCGGGAGTTTCTCCGGCACCCGACGGGAGGCGCTGTCGACGACGTCTCCTGGTGAAGACCCGGCGAGAGCTCCGAGGCCGGGAACTCTCCGGCCCGCAGGAGGAGGCCTGGTCTCCTGGCCGTGGTGGAGGGCTTTCTGTCCAGCCGGTGTCCGAGGCTTGGGCATGTCGGGCAGACACCGTGGACACGGGGAACAGACTTGGGGCCTGCAGGCCTGGGACGGGCACCAAAAACATCTGGGCAGGGCCTCCCCGGTGGCGCAGCGGTTAAGCGCTGCGCTGTGGAGCTGTCGGCAGCGGCGACGCGAGTTCGACGCCCGGCCAGGGAGAGTCCCACATGGTGCCGCAGACCTCTCCTGCCTCGCCCGCTGCTCCCCTCAGCAGTGTACTTCTGATCTGCCTGACTGCTCCCCACTCTGTCTCTGGTGAACCCTCTCGCCGCCCCACGCCTCTGGCCTGTACCCCAGCTTGTATGTATAAAAAAAAAAAAAAAAAACATCTGGGCAGATTTATGACACCCGTAAACGGCAACAGGAGAAGCTGCTCAGCCCTGACCTTTGAGGCTGATGGGAGCCGAAGCAAGGGGGCCGCGGGGCACCTTCCTGGGTCTCCATCGTCTGCTCCCACCATACCTCTCCCCCCCAAGGAGGCGGCGGGAGGCGGGTGGAAGGCGGCTCTCTGACCCAGAGCCCACGTTCTCTGCTCTGGTTGTGACTAGGGCCTGGGTGTTGGGGTGCTTTGACGATGCAGAGTCTACCTGGGCTGAGATAAGGCTGCCAGCACCCCCAGCCGGGCGGTGCCGAGTGCAAGGGAGCTCTCGGGGCGCTGGGCGACCCCCAGAAATCCCTCGTCCTGGATCGCACAGCGAGGGACACACTTGGGAGTCCCGTGTGAAATCCAGTTTGCTGTCTGGGAGCTGGTGACACCCAGAGTCCGCATTTGGGGGGAAAAGTCAATTTCTATGTAAAGTATAAATGGGCGCCGTAGGGAACCCTTTGCTTCTTGGACTCTCCAGAGGAAGCTCTTTCTACAAAGACCATCTCATCTGCTTTGCCATTTAGAAGAATAAGCACTCCCTCACCCACCCACCCCCTTCCTTTAAAAGGGAAACTTAAGTCTTTGGTCTCGATGATTTGGACCTGTGGCTTTTAAAGTGATTCTTTGCAGTAAAGGATGGAGAATTTATGATTGTTCAAAACAGATCACTGTGGTGTTGGCCTAAAAAGACCCGAGTGAAGCCTGCAGCGCCGGGCTGGCCAGCTGGGCTGGGGTCCCGCTGACCCCCATACATGGACCTCTGTCCACAGCTGGTGCTGCAGCAGACCCTTCTTTCTAGTTTACTTATTCAATGCTAGAGCAAAGGGAGAAATATTTCCTGAAATGAGCCATTTGCTACCACAAATATACTAGAAACATTTAAAGTGGTATTCATTTCTCCCTCGCTAGAGAAGCAACTCCAAACATGTAATTACGATCAGAGAGATTTTATTTTAAAAAAAGGCTGGCCGGCAGTTAAGTCTATCATTGATTTTGTTCCAATTTTAGTATTTGTGTTGCTGAAGTACACACCATCGTGGCGTTGGGAATAATAGGTCCCTATGTGTCTCTCCCCTTGTCCCATTTTCTTATAAGGGTATCTAGATATTATATCCAGTTTTGCATTTCCAGCATTTGGCTGGAACATCCCATGGGTTTATCGCTGCTTCAGATGTCGGAGATACCAAAGAAACAGCAGAAATTGTCCCTTCCTAAATATAGGAGGGTAACGCTAGACTCCTCAGCCTAAGTACGGCACATAACAAGGGTTCAGTAAAAATCAATTCCTTTTCCACCCACCTTTTCTCCTTAAAATAAAAGCACACTTGTGCAGGAAAGTAGGGGGGCTGCAGTTCTGATAAACACTGGGCCTGGCGGTGTGCTGCATAAGGTCTGGACGTAACATCAGCGTCCAGGCTTCCTTTCGTGACCTATAAAACAAGAATAAAACCTGTCTTCTGTGCAGTAATCTAGAGATCTCTTTATGATCCAAGAATAAAAAGGGCTATAGAAATGCAAAGCTTTATTTATTACTAATGCGCAACAGGGACTAATTCCCATGCAGACTCTTTTGGGCCCTAACAACTTGGCAAAGCTCTTCTGATGCCTTCCAAGATTAAGCTCCCTGCCTCTGTGGACACAAAAATCAATCTGCTGCGTAGCTTGAAGAATCCTTATCATTATGGCCCCGAACGACCCGCGACCTGTCCTTAGAGGCTACAGAAAGGCTTTAAAATCTGCTGTGACTTCCGCCCAGCACGCTCTGCTAAAAATGATCAAACGTTCCTCTGGAAGCCCATGCAGGCGTATTTTGCCGGTGAGCCCAACAGAAATGGCCCCGGCTGGGATGGATGAAGAGTTGCTGGAAATCTGGGTCATGGGTGGACTCCCAGAACAACTATCCTCTAGAAACTAGCTATAAATACCTTTAGAAATAATTTCCCTTCAAAGACCTGGGGAAAACAAGCCAGCTGGATTGTTACAAATGAAAGGTTTACTTTGGTGAAAGAAAAGCCTCATTATTTCCAGAGGCCCCGACAGGGCTGTGGGTGAGCGTGGGGTGACACTGCCACCCGGTGGTCGGCGGGAGCGGTGCGCGCAGAGGACGGCGCTGGAGAAGGACGCTCCGCTCCCCGCCAGGGCGCCCGAGGAGCCTTTCTGCGGAGACGCTGCTTCTAGAAATGGTCCCAGACACGACAGGAAAAAAGCGATTTAAGTTTGGCATTTACTGTGCGATATGAGCAAAGGGCTTCTTCTACAGCTTCAATTCTTAGCACCAGGCGGAGTGAAAAAGGTCTGAGCCACTTTACTCGGCAGACACGCTTTATTCAAGGCAGAAACGCTGAGGCTGACCGGGCACCTGGCGCTGGCGGCCTCGGCGGCTTCACCGGGTCTTCCTCACGGCTGCTTGTGCCATGCTGAGGAGGTAAGCTTCGTAGATTCTGTTTAAGAAGTTGTCGTCGTTCTGGAAAACAAATCAGGAGACCCAGCATGTGATCCGACCGCAGGCGCGCCGGGCCTCCCGTCTGGGGCTGGCTGGGCTGGGCTGGCCCCGGCCCGAGCCCCGGCCCCGAGCGCCGACCCCGAGCCCCGGCCCGAGCGCCGGCCCCCCCCGTGGGCCTCAGCTGCGTGAGCGGGCGCGGGGCGCGGGCAGGGCCGCCCGAGGCCTCCTCCGTGGACCGGCCCAGGCACGGGACGGGGAGAAGGCCCACCGCGAGCCCCCGCCCCGGCCCAGGGCCCGAGACCCCGCGGCACGCAGGCTGTTCCCGACGCTCTTCCGCTTTCACTCGCCGTGCGCCTCGGCGGAGCCAGGGCGCCCACTGGCCATGGGAAGCCGGGGCCTGGGCCGGTGGGCTCGTCGCCTGGCTGGGGAAGCACGAGGCCTGCTCGGGGGTTCTCACTTACAGTTCTGGCGCCTTCTCCCTCCCACCCAGCCCTCCAGCCTGAGCAGTCGCGCACACTTCCCATTTCCCCTCAGTGTCCGCGAGGCGCCCCCCAAAAGCGGCGTTGCTCCCCGCCAGGAAGGAGCAGCGTTCCCCGCCTCTCCCCCAGGCAGCCAGCAGGTCCCCGGGGGTGTCCCGCCAGCAGGCCAGAAGAGGCCAGACTGCTCGAGGGGCCCACAAACCGGAGTCGGGCCGCGGGTGCACAGGGGGCGGCAGAAACGGGCCTCCCCCAGCGACGCAGGCCCTAGCGCTGGGGGTCCCCGCGCCTCGCAGAGCGCCCAGAGCAGGGCGACCGCCGCGGGAAGGGCCGGAAGAGAGAGGGCACTTTGAGATGCACACTCGGGCTTGTTTTCTGCGTTGCTCTCAGAGAAGAGGTTTCCTGGGGTCTAGGAAAGTCCTGCGAGGTGATCGTGAAGGCCTCGCGGGGGACAAGCGTCCGGCCTGGGGTTTATTTAGGGGCGCAGGCTCTGCGTCCCCTGGGATCTCTGGCAGACCTTTCCGCCTTCACACGCAGAGGCTGATTTCTAGCCCCCAGCCTTTCTTTTTCTCTAAAATGAAAGAGAAATACGCTACCTCTGAAACCGGTTTTTCCTAAAACCACTTGCTGAGGCGGCGGCACCCGCAGGGGTGCGCGCGCGTCTCCCGGTGCAGAAGCACAGCCAAGCGAGAAGCCCGCGAGTCCCTCTGGGGGCGCTGTGCTGCGGGGACCCCTTGCCACGACATCCCAGTCCCCGCGTGCAGCCCGCAGCCCAGGGCGGGGCAGTGCCTGGGGCAGACTGGGCTGGGCCGGCTCTGCTTCCCATGACCGAGTGACCGCAGGCGGCCACTCAGCCGCCGCCCCGCCTCTGAGGCCGAGAGGAGGGGGCTGTGCGAGAGCACGTGGGAGCGGATCGACGGCGGTCAGCTCCGCGTGCGTGCCCGCGGTCGCCGTCCTCGCGGAGACGAGCAGAGGCAAGGCCGCAGGTCGCCGGGGCCGCCCCGCCCCGCTGCGTGAGCCACTCCCCGCGCCCCCCAGCAGGCGGCCTGGCCCTCTCCGCCAGCGGCTCCTCCTCCGCTCCCGCGGGCAGCGAGCGCTGTCTGGGCGCCCCAGTGCCCAAGTGCCGGGCCCCCAGGCCAGTCGGCGCCCGGTCTCCTGGAGCCTGCAGGCAGAGGCGGCGAGGGGGCAGGCGGCCGCGGCGCTTACCTGGATGAGGTGCAGCAGGGCCTCCTGCAGCTGCAGCCTGGTGAGCGAGCTGCCGGCCACGGCGGGCTCGGGGCTGCGCAGAGGCAGGAGGCGGCGCGCGGCGGCTGGCTCTCGGCTTCCCAGGGGCAGGAGCCCACCGGCCTCCTTCGGTGGGGCGGGGGCGGCGTGCGCGAACGCCGTGGGGGCCAGGAGCAGCGCGGGCGGCCCCGGCGCGGGGCCGTGCTGCGGAGAGGCCTGCTGGAGGAAGCACAGGCGGGCGAGTGAGAGGCGGCCCCCGGGCCGCGCTTGCAGCTGACCCCAAGGGCCCCTCCGCCGCGGGGTCCCGTCTCCGCACCCCGGCCTCGGGGCCAACACCCCGCGGGGCAGGGGTGCCCCCACTTCTCCGTGGGCAGGGCCGTGTGAGCAGCCTCCCTTGGGGGGGCGTCACCGTGGGGTTGCCTCCTGGGCCCCTTTTCCTGACAGACGCGCGGGCCCGGGAGCTCACACTCCGCTCCCCACACCCCATCCGGGGCAGGAGCCGGGGCAGAGCGTGCCAGCGGCTGGTCTCCCGGCAGGCAGCCCACCCGGCGCGCACAGGCCGAGGCCAAGCTCCCCAGAGCGCCCCCTGCCCACCCTGCGCGCTCTCCCTTGGTCCCCAGACAGGAGGGGGATGTTATGTATCAGGCTCCAGCGCGAGGAAAGGGCGCCGAGGAGGGGTGGACGAGCTGCCGTGCAGGGCCCTGTAATTTTATAACCCTGCCCGGTATCCTTCAGGGCAGAAACGGCCTGGGGCGGGCTGTCTCTCTGCGGGCCAGGGAAGGGCGCTCCCGCGCCGGCCAGGAGGCCACGTGGGCTGCGCCTGCTCTCCCCGCGGCGCCCTGCTGACCCTCCCCTCCCAGGGTCCCTGCGGCCGAGGCGGAACAGAGCGCACCAGGGCCGGGCGGGCCAGGCGGGCCGGGTGGGCCCAACAGCTCTCGAGCAGGAGGCCGCAGGCGTGAGGTTCTAACCCAGGAGGACGGAGACTGAGCGGCTCACACAGCCGCACGCCCGTGGTCCTTGTTTTCAAGAGACATTTCTGAGCTTGAAGCTAGCAGCCAGCAGGTGACACACGGGCCGCGGCCGAGCACAGGCAGGGCACAGGGGAATGGTCGGATTTTTGAGACCACCGCATTTTCAGGCGTCTGTATCAGTACGGGGGGGGGGGCATTCAGCTCCCCCGATGTCGCCCCCAGAAACGAAAAAGCCTGTGGTTTTTCCACTGTCTGCTACTGATGGACACACAGAACCGCCTTCCTTTAAGGCTGGGGCTTCTCTGAATCCACAGTCCCCTCTCGGGAATGTGTGTGTGGGGGGAGGCGGCACTCTCGACGTTGGTAACGATGCCGGGGACACACAGACACACCAAAAGCAGCGGGGCTCAGAGGAGCGCGCGACCTGCCTCACCGCGGACCTCCAGCACCCACAGGGCTGTGGGGGGACCTGCGCCGTCGCCACTGTGTGACCCGAGTCCCCTCAAGGAGCACGATGCCAGCACGAAGCAGGTGCCAGAAACACTGAACCGAAAAACCAACGCTCATTTACTGTGGATGGAAACAACGGCAGAGCCAGAGGCGGCACCGCAGAGCAAGCGCGGAGGGGACCACACGTCTCCACAGGGGCGCGGCCAACAGCCCGTGTCTGTGTTTCTCTAGGTCTGCGTCTTCAGCTTCCAACACTGGAGCCTGAGCTCCGCAGACAAAGCCTCTCTGAGAAGGGCGCTCCCGACAGGGCAGTCTCCTCCGGGCGGGCGGCACACACGTGCCCGCTGTGCCCCTCTGGATAAACACTGTCCCGAGCAGCGGCTGGCCCCAGGTCCCCCCCCAAGCATCGCCGTTTCTGCTTCTCCCCCGGACTTTACCTGAAAAGGCGGAGCCTGCGCTTCCGAGCCGGACGTCTTGCAGCCCCAGGGCCGGGGGTGCTGCCCTGCTCCGGGGGCCAGTGCGGCCGCAGGGAACTTGGCCGCCAGGGCCGGCCGCGCCGACGCCTGCAGCTGCTGCTCCTGCTGCACGAGCTGAAGTTTCTTCAGTAGCTCTTGCGGGGAGATCACCCCAGAACCAGCGGCCGGCTGGCCCGAGATGGGGAGTGTCTGTCCCGGGAGCGTGCACTGTCCTTTCCCACGAAGCTGGTGACCGGGCGCTGGCGGAGGGAGGGCGCCACTGGGGCGCAGCAGCGCGGGCCGGGCCGGCCCCTGTCCTGGCGCCGCAGCAGAGAGGGCGCTGCCTGCGGTCGGGGCAGCGGGGCTGCCAGGGGCTGGGGGACTAGGCGGGCACTTATTTGCTGCCCCGGGGGCGCCAGGAAGCCTCTCTACCAGGCTCTGAGTTCTGGATGTGCTCTGCACGTGGTGAGGCACCCCAGCACTGTGGGGAGCCCCTGGCTGGCCGGGTCCAGCAAAGACGTCCCCGACACAGTAGGTGTCCCCGTTTTCGCAGGGCCGGGCCTCAGGCAGCTCTGACAGTGGGTGGAGGTCAGCAGCCCTGACCATGAGTTTCTGAATGGCTGGGCAGAGCTGCTTCTCGCCGGGGGGCGAGTGTCTCCTGGGCTCCTCGTAGGACAGGGCGCGCACGGCCCCCCGCCTGGCCGGGAGCTGCTGCTGCTGGGGCGTCCGCACGTGCTCCACGGCTTCCTGACATGTAGCTTTGTCCTGTTTCCCAAAGAGAGCTGTCAAGGACAAGTGTTGGGGTTCAAGGTCAAAGGTCTGGAAAAAATAAAAATGTCTGAAAATGGGTCTACAAACAGTTGAGTGATATGGGGGGCTAAGGCTTGTCTCAGCTAGTTACTGATTTCCGCGGTTTACAAAGGACCGATAGGAGAAGATGAAAAGCTTAGTTATAATAAACTTGACAAATGTGAGCCTTCTTTGTTTCCATCTTCTTCTTTTAATTGTTATTTTAATTTGGGGGCTACAATTTTACTCTTCCATAAGTGCACATGTTCCCCTCCCCCTCCCCCAGCCCCT
The DNA here is from genome assembly GCA_004024925.1 of Scalopus aquaticus. Classification (NCBI taxonomy): domain Eukaryota; kingdom Metazoa; phylum Chordata; class Mammalia; order Eulipotyphla; family Talpidae; genus Scalopus; species Scalopus aquaticus. The sequence continues at coordinate 144,474 of PVIJ01002722.1, read as the reverse complement.
GTACGGAGCCCCTAGCCACTTCCCTCCCTCACGAGACTCCTTTTTAGTGTCAAAAATCTTCACAGCACCCTCCCCTCCACTGCCCTCAGCCCTGCAAGACGACTATTCTTAGTGTCCACGACTGATAAGCAGGCTTGTCAGCCTCGGGGGCTCGGGGTCACAGACTGGGGGCTAGAACTACACACAGTGAGAGGTAAATGAGCTCTTCACCCGGAAGTCCACCGACCACTACAGACTACGAGACTGAAGATAAACAGCAATAGGAGGATTTCAGAATTCCTGGTAGTTTTTCACAGCATTTTAGAAACTTGGGGCTAGAAAGCAGCATAGGTCATTTAAAATAACTTGATGTTTTCAACTAGATACCAGTAGGCTAAAAAAATCACCAGATACGTAAAATCTACCCGGGGCCAGTCAGTTACAGAGCTACCTCCTTCCAGCCCCAGAGCATCGTACGTCCCCTCTACCTCTTTCTGTTGCTGTCTGTACTGCTGGACTATGAAGACATGCGCTTTATTCTAAAGTCAACATACTTTGGTTTATCATTAAAGTCTAAAAATTCCCATGGAAAGCAAACAGTAAAAGAAGCTAAGGGATAATTAGGAAAATCTTATTAAAATCCAATACGAGACTTTCACTAGCTGGTCTATGTGTCTCTGGGCTCCATGTGCATTTTCAAAATTGATTTGAACTTGTCCCTTAAAAACCACTTAAATGAAAAAAATAAATAAAATAAAAACCACTTAAATGAGGAAAAACCATAGGAAATGGAAACTGCCACATTACATTTATAATAAGTAATGGTATCAGCAGATTAGCAATTTTGTGAATGCTGTGTCAGTCTGAAAAGCATAGATACTCACACAACACTGCTATCAGGTTTTTATTTTAGACTGAAACACAATGACTCCTCATGAGGTCCAAAGGGAATGGAGTTCCACAGCACTCCTTAGAACAGGAGCCCCCTTCTCCACACGCAGCGCCTAGCGCGGCCCTGGGGATGACGGAGGCACCCCAAACGTGAGACAGTGTCTTGCTGTCTTGTTGCCGTGCTCTCCGTGGCCCTGGGGACCAACCACCCCTCAAAAGGATGCGGGCCTGGCAGTGTCCCTTTTACCTCTGACAATTCTCTAAGTTTGCTGTTTTAAAAAAATACATTATCCTCCAAGGAGTTCAAGTCCACAAGAGAATAGCCCAGGTGTGGTCAAGGCCAAAAGTAAAAAATTCAATACCTCTTGGGAAGAGTGAATTATTAATAATAAAGCACCCCCTTATTGGCAAATCTCCCTTTTTCTGATTTACCCTAAAGCATTCCGGAGCAGTGCCAGGCTCTCCCGCCTACACCCTGGGTAAAAGTTGCTCGCGAGCCCCAGAGACCCGCGGGAAGGCAGAGCGCGTACCTGGCCGGGCCGGGGCACGCGCTGGGGCTGGTTCTCGCTGGGCTTCACCGGGATCGGTTTGATGAGGTTGGGGTTGCTGTGGATGGCAGACGAGCTGCTGATCTGCTTTGGCTCAGAGCAGGCTCTACACTGGAATGGGAAAAAAAAAAGACTTCATTTTCGGTGTAAAAGAAACCTTAACCTTTTTAAAAGAACGTACCTGTTTGCTTTTTTTTTTTTTTGATAGATTTACATGTGTAAAGGAAAATTCCTCAGTTTCCTCTGATATGAACTATATTTAAATGTGAAGAAAATTCAAATTTAATTCTTCTTAAATTCAATTTAGGCACAACTAAGCGCGCTCAGATATTACCAAGAATATCAGCCTGTAGGACCGAGGGCTCTTGGATATTTGGGTCCTAAGGCTAGAGAAACACTTAACGAGCAATAATTTAAACACAAGAGTCTAATGCTTCACAATGATAAACAACAACAGAAACGACTCCCTAAATAACAAGTCTGGATTAGAGCGGCCTCCTCCATTAGCAATTGACTAAAATTGGACAGTTGCACCATCCAAGCAATAAACCTTTTCTGTCTACAAATCGAAATGTAAAGCTGGCTCAGCCCACTGACTTAAAAATTACTAATATCATCTTTATTGAATAAATGACTTTTTCCATAAACAGAGTAATTCAAATCTGAGTGTTCTGGGCCACTCACCACACATTAGAATTTCACAGAGAAAAAGGCAAGAAAGAGACAAGCCTCGTCATCTGCAGCACTGAGTCTCACCACGCGGGAGCCCAGGCCCTCAGGCGGGCGCCAGCCCAGCAGCGCTCCTGAGAGCGCGCAGGCGAGGAGGTGGCGTCTGCCCCTGAGATCACTAAGGAAAGCCAAGGCGTGTGACGACGCCTGTGCACTAGGGCTCTCCGCAGCGCTGCTGGCTGCCACTGTCCAGTCAAGGCCACGGGCCAGCAAGTGTTTCCCGCCGCCCTCTGCTTCCGGGGACGGCCGTCAACACAGCCTTGTGTCCCCAGGGGCGAAGTCGCCCAACGGGCTTTACAGTTGCTGAGAGGCGGCTCCGTTACCGCCATGTCGCGGATTTGTAAAGCTAACCATCAAAGGACTAATGCCTTCTTCCTTCGCGCTGATAATTGGGATGTTTGGCACTGCTAACAGGAGGGGTGTGAAATCGCTTTGAGTCAGAAAATGTTATTTCTGATTCTTCTCCGCTAACGGTGGCGGTTAATGGCGCGGCTGCATGAACCAGCTGGGCCGCCTTCCAAGACACAGGAACCAGTGCGAGAGGAGATTATAGCCTGGGACTCTAGTCACTTACAGCATTTTAACATGAAAAGCCTTTAATTTGTCTGCTATTTAAAAGCGGGTGCTTAAGCTTACTTTCACGGAATGACCCTTTTTGTACTTCTTCGTTCTCCATGTTCAGGGACCTTGAATTTCAAGCAAAGAAAAATGAATTTTTCCCACCTTTGCTATGTGCATAATGGGCCAAAGGTTGCTCTCCTGATAAGCATAATCCCCAGATAACCTTTTTAAGTAAAATTGCTAGAAACTGTTTTCTATTTCACTACAATCATCTATGAAGCCTTGCTTTTTATGTAAAAACTGATATCAAATTGCTCACAATTAAGCATCATCTACCTCAACGGTTTGTAGCCCATTTTCCAGCTGTTTAATTTCCTAGACTTCTCCTAAACCCAGATAACTTAAAACTACTTGGGGGAAAAAAACCAGTTTGGGGAGTAATAATGGATTCTTCGGAGAGAACCCCAGGCACTTCTTTGAAGCCTCAAAAACTATGTCACATAATCCCATTTCACTCTCATCAACAGATGTATCTACAAGAGAAAAGTCTGAAAGAAAATACATCAAAAGTTTAAAAGTAGACACATTTGGGTTATAAGGCTAGTTTTTATGCTCTTTTTTATAGTTTTCGGATTCTTTCATGGGCCAGCAAAAGAGACTTAATGTCTTTAATTTTGTAAGTAAGTCCGGGCTAATGACGAGAACGATTAATTCTCGCCTTCACACTCAGGTCTTTCTTTGAGACCTGAAACGCCCTCTTCACCCATGCTGTCCTCACACACCCTACGGGCGAGCCTCCGCCCAGCGCCAGTTTGTTCTCTGTATCTACGAGCTCGGAATTGTGGTTTTTGTTTTCCTTAGAGTCTACGTGCGAGTGAGATGATCAGAGCCATCTGTCTCTGCCTGACTCACTTCACTCAGCATGATGTATCGGGGTCATCCGTGGTGTTCCAAGTGGCAAGAATGACGGCCGAATGATGCCTCTCCCGCGGGGTGCGTATAAACGGTATGTGCACACGAACATGTGTACACACACGCGCGCGCACACACACAAACACGCACACACACACCGGTGCCCACCAGCTATGACTGGCACTGGGGCGCGTCCATCTCTTGGCTAGTGTAGGCAACGCGGCCTGAGTGTGACGCTACAGATCCCTTTCGGAGTCAGCGTTTTCATTTTCTTTGGAGAAGTACCCAGAAGTGAAATTGCTGGATCATATGGTGGCTCTATTTATAATTTTTGAAGGAACATCCACACTGTTTTCCATAGCGGCTGCACCAATTCTCATTTCTGCCAACAGCACTGAAGGGCTCTCTCCCCACATCCTCACTGACACAGACATTCTCAAGGTGTGGAGAGAGATCTCCCTGTGCTATTTTTTCCCCCACCACCATTATCCCTATGTCCCCTGCCCCTCCCCTCCTTAAACTCAGAACCCACACAGGGTTTATTAATTCTGCCTACTTTTCATAAGTATTTTATCAAATTGTCTGCTATTAAATGGCCAGTACTGTTTGGACTCGCTTTCCTATATGCAAATGGCCTCATTTCAGCCTTCCTTCTGACTGGCTATCCCCCACACTGTGAACAGACCACATTTTGGCCCCGTCGTCTATCCCTGGACACTCAGACTGTTTCCGGGCCCCAGTCACTGTGCACGATGCTGCTGTCAACTCCGTAAAACTCAGTTTTTTTGCATTGACGGGTCATATTCTTTGGGTAGATGCCAAGAGCGGAATTGCTGGGTTGCATGCTTTTCCATTTCCTGTTTTGCCGAGGTCAGTGCAGATTAGCTTTGCAAAACGGTTGCCCCAGTTCACATTCCGACTGACAGTGTCAGAGGTTCTTCCCTCTCTGATTTACATTTCTCTAAGGAGTATTGATGTCGAGTAATTTTTCACATAGCTGTGAGCCATCTGTATGTCTTCTTTGTAAAAATATCTATTCAATCTGCTGCCCACATTTTAATAGGATTTTCTTAATTTTTTTGATATTAGCCACTTATCAGATACATGATTTGGAAATATTCTGTCCCATACAGTAGGTTGTCTTTTCATTTTCTTGATGATTACCTTGGCTGTACAGAAGCTTTTTAGTTTGATGTAGACCTACCTGTTTCTATTTGCACAAAGTAGTCTTACAAACACAAAATAGGGCCTCCCTGGTGGCACAGTGGTTAAGCGCTGTGCTGTGGAGCTGTCGGCAGCGGTGACGCTGCTCCCCTCAGCGGTGTATTTCTGATCTGCCTGTTCTGCTCCCCACTCTGTCTCTGGTGAACCCTCTCGCCGCCCCACGCCTCTGGCCTGTACCCCAGCTTGTATGCATTAATAAATAAATCTTTAAAAAAAGCCACAAAATAGTCTACTGCCGAATTCCCAGAATCTAACTATGCAGATCATTTGTGGCCCTGGTTTTCTCCTTACTGAGCTTTGGTGATTTTATTGCTCTTCTACATCTCAACTAGCAGTCTGCTTGTGGAGTTACCCAACACGGAAGGAAGGAAAGGTAGTCTCGCTTGCTTCTCTCGTTTTTGTACCCAGATTCTTGAAGGAGACATGTGGAGGAGAGACACTTGGAAGAAATACCTGGAAGACATACAAGGAGAGGCCGCCCTGGTCCTTGACAGAGACAATGCTGGGAGTTACCTCTCTGCCCCAGCTCTCTCAGACCTGCCTAAACCCTTTCTCATGGTTTCCTGCCAGAAGGTACTTTTGCGCCTACAAGTTTTCGGGTCTTTTTTTTTTTTTTTTTTTAATTTATTTTTATTTTTGCATACAAGCTGGGATGCAGGCCGGAGGTGTGAGGGTTCACCAGAGACAGAGTGGGGAGCAGAACAGGCAGATAGACGGAAATACACTGCTGAGGGGAGCAGCAGGCGAGGCAGGAGAGGTCTGCGCCACCATATGGGATTCTCCCGGGCCGGGCATCGAACTCGCAGCCACAGCTGCCACAGTGCTGCTCTTAACCCACTGCGCCACCAGGGAGGCCCAAGTTTTCGGGTCTTAAATCATGGTGGCCTGATCCAGGCCGAGCCTGTTTGGCTGGTCATTTACTCACAGGGGGTGGGAAATTTTCAGTTTTATTAGGAATATCCCTTCCTTCCTTCTCTGTGTGCACTAATTCTATTTCAAAATCTATCACGCTGTGAGTGTGCTTCCTTGGCCTTGGTGCTCCTGGATGGCCAAGTCCCTTCCACCGTGTAACATTTTGGGGTCCCTGAGTACTCCTCGGTCACACGCTAACATTTCCTGTTACTTAGATATAAGTATTTCTTCTCAGTTTTCTTTTTTTTTAAAATTTATTTATTTATGCATACAAGCTGGGGTACAGGCCAGAGGTGTGGGGCGGCGAGAGGGTTCACCAGAGACAGAGTGGGGAGCAGCACAGGCAGATCGACGGAAACACACTGCTGAGGGGAGCAGCGGGCGAGGCAGGAGAGGTCTGCCGCGCCATGTGGGAATCTCCCCGGCTGGGTGTCGAACTCACGTCGCCGCTGTCGGCAGCTCCACAGCGTAGCGCTTAACCGCTGTGCCACCAGGGAGGTCCTCAGTTTTCTTATAGTCTTTTCACTTTGAGTTTTTTAACCAAGGAAAACATTTATTTTTAATTTTCATGTAGCTGAATTAGTTGCTTTTGGGTTTTGAGATATAGTTAGTAAGATTTCCTTTTTCAGAATTACAAAAAAAAATCTATGCAAGTTTTCTTCCAGTATTTGAAAGGTCTTATTTTTACATTTAAATTTCTAGTACATTTGGAACTTATCCCGGTAGATGGTGCGAGGGACAGACTCAATTTTATATTTTTCCAAATGGCTGCCAATTGTCCCAAAATCATTTATTTAAAAATTCCAGCAAATAGCTAATTTGAAATTTTCATCTTTATTAGATCTTAAATTTCACAGATCCTGGGGTCTCATTTTAGACTTTCTCCCTGTCCCACAGGTCTGACTGACTGCACACCCACCTGTATTATCGGTACCTACCATGCTAAGTATCTGGACATTCTGTCTCACTCGCGAGTAAATAGAGCTTACACTCATGTCCTGCCCCAGTAGTGCTTTTCTTTGCCACGGTTTTCCCAGATAATCTTCCTTGTATATTTTTCCTCGTGAATCTTATAATCGACTTGATTGGCTCCAGAAAAGAAGAAACCAGCTTGCCTTTGTTCAGGAATTGTTGTACATTTATGGATGAATTTAAGGAGAAGTATGAGTTTTAGTTCTATCATCTTACACAAGATGAGGAAAAATATTTCCACTACATTTTGTCTATATACCTTTCACATATGCTTAAAAGTTTTCTTCATATAGGTTTTGCTCATTTCTTATATTTTTATTCCAAAGAATTTCGTAATAATATGTCACTACGATAGCTGGGGTCTTCTAGAAACCCTTCTGATTGGAGACTATTTGGATATATGAAGGCTACTGATTTCTCAGGCTACCTTTTAATCTAAGAGCAAACAGCATTCTTTGGCCTACTAAAAGCAAATAAAGATTTTATTTCATTTTTCATACAATTGTATTTAATGGCACATATAGCACTAAGTCTCCACGAGCACAGACCCCTGGGGGTTTAAGTAAGCATCACAAAACTCACCTTAGTGTATTCATCTTTGGCCTTGGTGAGCATCCGCAAGATATCTACCTCCTTGCCCTCTCCCGAGCTGAGGATCACTGGAGAGATTCCGGCCCCAGCTCCCTGATGGGCTTTCAGCTGTTCATACTGAGTCAGGCTAGAAAACAGAGGTGAAAATTTCAACACAGATGGTTTTTTAAACTACGCACTTCTCACCAAGTTGTTTTTATCCTGATATAACTGTATTCGAAATAAGCCCTGAGGGTCTCAGACTATCTCCTGACTGCATATTATGGATCCAGAGTAGGGGTGGCAACGATGACCTGCAGGCCACATCCGGCTCACCACCTGTTTTTGCAAAGCAACACGCACAGCCGTGCTCATCTGCTTACGTGTTATGTGTGGTGGCTTTCACACAATGGCAGAGCTCAGTAGCTGCCACAGAAACCCCAGGGCCTCGCAAGCCTTTTTCTGAAAACTCTTTGTGGAGAGCATTTGAGAGAATTCTAATTGCTGGGGAAACCTAATTTAGAGTTCTCAAGCATTGAGCAAACTGCTTGGAAGATGAAAATGTCCCCCTCACTCTAAGGTATATAGAAATCAAACAAAAGATGGTTTCAGCAACTCTTATCCTGTAACTCTCTGGCTAGAAACACAAAGCAGATTCCATCCTAGAAGACAGTGCATTAAAAACAAACAGCAGCAGTGAGGGGTGCCTTTTGTTGTCCTGAGAACAATACAGAAAACAGACCAAATTGTTTCTGGAAGATGGCGAGGTGATGTTGAGGACAGTATTTTTTCCTTTCAGTTCAAATTCTTTTATGATTGCCATGAAATTTATGGAAAAAAGACTGAAGAGTTTAACCAAAGAAGGGTGAAGAATCCATGCAAATCAGTTGCTTATTCCTAGGGAACAATCAATTTCCTGCCCCAGTTCTTAAGTAATTACTGCAGAATGCTAACAATTTTAACATGGTCTCTTGGCTGAGCTACAGGGTATTTTTTTTTTTTTTATCTATATGAAATCCTGCTCTAATTATCTGTTGCACAGTTTACGATAACATGAATGTTCTATAGGAACTAGTTGTTGATGATGGTAAATACCAGTTTGGACACACTTAATCACCATCTGCAACCAGAGCTAGTTACCTCAAATTAGCTATCACAAGGTAGATTTTGCAGAAATCAATCTTATTTATAAAAGTGTATTCGCCATCTTTCATTTTTTGGGGTCACTTTTTAGCCGTTTCATTGCCCATGGATTTAAAATTGGAAAACGGTTCTTTAGCAGATGGTGCTGCTTTGTCAAACGTGTGTGGGCAGCATTACTATGTGCTCTGCGAGTCCAGTCTCTGGCTGAGATACAGTGCATGTAGGAAACTCGTTTTATAGGAGGCTCTAAAGCATCCCCAAAATAGCAGGGAAATAACTGCTTCGTAGTGAGCGGCCCTGGGGCTCAAGAACTGATCAAAGAGTTGGCCAGGCAGCGTCGAGGAGGAGACAGCCAGCTAACCTGCATCCTCCTCCAGTGCAATCAAGGAAGCCAGTCTGGGAAAGTTACAGTAATTTCAGTTTCTCAAAATGAAGAATGGAACAAATCAAAAGGTTTCATAAGCTTAAAAGAAAGAGACCAGTAACAAAAAGAGAGGGAAGAAGAGAGAGACAGATGAGAGAATGACAGTACCTACAGATCATTAACTATGTATTAACTTGGATATTTCCAAAGAGATTGAAAATGAAGACTATATAAGTAGTCATACCGTGTGAGACGTGGGTGGAAATTCTGGGGCCCTGCTATCAGGAATGTGCTATTAAAATGTTTAGGTCAAGGAGGAAACGAAAAATCTTGCAGAATCTAGAGTGGCACGGCCTTTAGGAATAACCTTGAGTGTTCTTTTTACTGACAGATATAACTTTTCAAAAAAAAAGACAGACTGCCAATTTACAGAGGCAGAAAACTGCCTCCTGGAACAACTCATATTACTGATATTTCACACAAGCAGGAAAAGAAATGGAGAGAACATTGTTTGTGTTCTTACCTAGTGAAAATGTAACGTTATCTATGTCTATTTTTCATTTATTAAGTAATGGGAACTGCTTTCCTAGCAAAGGTGAGAAGGACCACAGTGAGAGACCCAGGCTGCTAAGATCATAGCATAGTTCGGCACACTCAGAAATAGAAACAGAAGTTGCAGGTCCTGAATGTACTCTGTCTTTCAGCACTTACTTTTTCATAAGCTCTGCAATTCTTTGGCATTCTTCCTTATCATAAAACCAAATTCCATAAATGGACACTGCAAAAAACACATCAAACAAATTATGGGCACCTTCGAAACTACAAAATGGAATTCTCTTTCTGTCTTAAAGGAAAATACATACTTATTAGGTAAACAAAATCAACCACTGGAGTTCAAGCTTGAAAATCTGGCGCTGGAATTTTTTAAGCCCACAGAAAAACGTAATGTAGTCTTATCTATCGGAGTCCTTTAAAATATTGCACCTGTACACAGCAGACATTTGTGCTTCCTAAATGAACACAGACTAAAAATGAAATCAGAATTTCTAAACTCCTGGCTTTGAAACATCAGTTTCTGTATCCCATTTGTATATTTCATACAGGTCTTTCATCTTTATTTTTAAGGCTTCAGAAACCTACTGCACTAACAAGGCCTAGAAACGGCTCTCTCCTTCTCCCAGGAATATGGAAACTGAAAAACTGATTTTGTAAGCTTTAAGTTAGAATAGAATCAGAAAAAAAACAAGATTAATAATAAATCTCTGACTTCGAAATGTCTGTACAGATGACAGACAACTGTTCAAAGACATGACTTTGCTTTAATCATTTAGCAATGAAAGGAAATTGTGGTATAATATTGCTGTGAGCAATTCATTTAACAATTTTCAGATAAATTGTATACTTCACTATGTGCCTATTTACACCATTTTTATAGCAAAGATTTAAGTTCCAAAATATATTTATAAATACCTCGTTGAGGATCTGGTGGTATTATCATATAAATAATGCATCAACTACATATACAGTTTTTAAATTTTCATTGAAAACAGTAGCAATGTTATGACAGGGCATTGGAAACCAACAAAATATATTTTTAATAAGGAAACTTTAAATATAAACTTTCAAAACATTTCATTGTATGAATAGTATTTGGGTTATTAAAACAGTTGTGATATTTTAAGCACAAGTTGTTTTTCCCATTAACCTGACCAGTGCTTTTATGTGGAATTCTGCTTCTTGTCAGACATAATTCAGAAATCAAAAGGCAAAGGAGATACCTTTTTAGTCTTAAGCAGCTCTCTTAAAAAAGAACCCTACAAATCTAATTTACTGGCTTACTGAAAGATGACAACGGGACTTTAAACTTTTAGTTGATTAGGGCCCTAGGAATTTCCATCTTATCTACTTACATGTCGAGAGGCAAAAATGTGAGAAAAAAAAAAACCCTCCAGCTTTTTTGGAAAAGGAGTGTTTTATCCTCTTAGAAATACATACAAATATTCCTCCTAAATACAACAACAATCTTTCCAAAAGTGAACATGTGAGTTCTGAAGACCACATGCTGTGAGAGCCTTTATACAAAAGAAGATTCTTTCATCTTAAGATCAGTGAGTGTGGATCTTGAAACTTTGTGTTCAAGGTAGTTTCCAGTCTACCAACTAGAACCCTCATTCTGAAGCCTACACACAATGGCAGAGCCCAGTAGCTGCCAGAGGCCCCAGGGCCTCACAAGCCTGACAGATATCATCTGTTTCTGGAAACTCTTTGTGGAGAGCATACTAGATCTAATACTAGATTCCTAGTATTAACCCAGCTGGCTCAGTTTCTCATAAGTAAAATTGGATTAAATCCCTGACATTCAACCACTTAATACATCTGGATATGTCTTGTGATTTGGTGGCTTCAACCTGACAGTTGGTTTATTTTTTGGTTACAGCAAAAGCTCCCTTTCCTTGGAGACTGAATTTTCCAGAACCATCAAAGGAGAAAGGTGGTAGCAGGGGAGAAAAACAGCATAACTAAGAATTTCGGCAGAAGAAAAACCAGCCATTTGCGTCTCTTCAGTAGAATCTATTAGCAGCGATACTGTGGGTGTCATTTTGTGGAAGTGACACACTTGTGGCATTTGACATAAGGAACTAGGTTTCATAAGGGTGAGGTGCCAAGGAAGCTGTTGATACAAACAGAAAGCAGTTTGACGATGTCATTACCACGAGACAAACGACATGCAGATTTAGGGAGGGAAACTGCTACGAAAACATCTTTCAGATGTCAAAGCAGAAAGGAGGAAAGCCTGGGTTTTGGAGAGTGTTTAAGACACTGGGAAGATTCCTTTAGGACTGACCATTTATTAAGCTCTAATGGAACGTGCTTTTAAGATTAAAATGGGCTCGTTTGGAACAGCGCCTCGGTATCCCGGCTAGCATTTAGTTGGAACATAAAATTTAATGCGCAATGGGGGAGAAAAACAGATCTGCTGAGCGCCCTGGCTACTGAAAGGTAGCACCAAAATAAAATGTAGAACTGGGCCGAATTCTTTTTCTCCCTAAAATAGTTCTGCAAGTTGAGCTACTCCCCCCGGGAGAGGGGCAGGAATTCCATGGACGTCACATTCCAGCTGAAGTTTTCTGCTTCTTTCGCACAAGGCCCACAGACCTCTGGACAAGCCTATCGCTCTCCCACACAAGAGGGCATATCTAAGCGGCTCGTGGTGATGTATAAAAGCCAGAGTCCCCGTTCCTCAGGGAGGTGATGAGCTGACAGGCTGACAGAAACCATTAACGTCACATTTCAGTCCAAGTTTTCCTGCAAAGCCACTGGGGAGAGACCCGGCCTGAGGTGAGCAGCCAGCACAGCAGGGAAGGAAGAAAAAGGGAGGGTTGAAAAGAACCAGGAGGGAGGTGTGGTCTTCGGGACTTCACAACTTCAAGTAATCGCGGTGACCTAAATTTGCAGTGATGTGCCAGGGCCGCGGAAATTTCTGTACCTCAGCCGTCTGAGTTGGAACGCCACTGTGGGGATGGTTTCTGGGTTTTAAACAACCAAGAGGAGAAAAGCTCACAAGCAGATTTATTCATTTTGAAAATCAACCTGCTCGCGTACACCTGGGAGCCGCCATGCTGCGGGCCTTTGTCCAGCCTGCTGCTCCCGCATACCAGCCGCTGGCCAGTGACCCTTCTGCAGAGAGTGAGGTGAAGTTTAAGGGCACTGTGGTGCGCGAAGCCCAGCTCAACTGTTCCTACATCCCTCCTGGAGGTAAGAAGCCCAAAGGTGGCGTAGAGAATAGGAGAAATATGTTGACACTTACTCTAGAATATTCTAACGATATCTAGATTGTGTGACTCTCCCATTCTAAGACTCATCTCTTCAGCAATCCTCTTCATAGAACTTTCACTAGCACAGTTGTGGTATTTTGCCTAAAACTGCGCTGTCCTGGTTTACGTCAGGCTTTGGAAATTTTCAATAGAAAAACAGCAGTGTTGGCTTCAACAGGCAAGGTGCTCTTGCCTTAGCATGTCTATTAAAATACCAATCGATTTCTACTTTCCTCTTAATTCTGCAAGAAAGATTAAGGAGAGCAAAATTTCCATATTAGATTTCATGTCTGCACACTGCAGAAACACACAGACAAGACAGAGGGAAAACTGATTATACTGGATAATGATATTTTCTTCTTTTTAAATTTCTTCAGTGGAAAAATCTAAAGCTGATCAAATTTGAAGAGGCTAGTTAAGAGGTCATTAGAGGCAATATCAAATGTCCCTAAATGCACATTCATTTCGTCCCTTTGATTCTTACTAGCTGGTGCATTAGTTCCTTCTGGACATTCCTGGGGATTTACCTCATCTGCTTTATGTTCCTAATAAGTATTTCTATGCAATTTATTCTCTGAAGATACTTAACATTTGTTCCATATTTTACAACAAATACCTTTCAATGCCAAATCATGAATGGTAGCTTGCCATCATTTAACAAGTATTCATGCTAACATTTATGTGACTTGAAAACAAGTCATATTTTCACATAGCTAGTAAGTAGTAATGCATAAGTAAATAGGTACAGTTCAAACAGGCAGAGTAGGGATAGTGGATTTATAATGCTCTACTTTTCCTTTTAAAAAATGCCCTCACTACTTTCTTCTAAAGGATCAGGAGATGATCTTTTCTTAGTCTTTATGCAGCAAAGAAGGCATTCAAGTTCTTTTTTTCCTAGGAAAGCCATGAAGAAAAAAGCAGTTTAGTAAGTTACACAAATCTGGGTACTTAAGGATAGATGCCAAATTTTTCAATCCCTTCAACCCCCATTCCTTCATGAAGTCTTTCTCAAATGAGTAGAATAATAATGTCGATTTAAGGATCAAGAACATCTGATCACATGTTTGGAAAAAACACTTGTTTTTGATACTTTGCAGGACTACAGTATTTCTTGATTTGTTGTACTATTTATCTGCCTTAATTTTGTTTAAGTTTGAGCCACTGATGATGACTTGTTAAGAGCATTTGGCAACAAGAGGCGCGCACAGCTATTATTCTTCTGAAAGGTCACAAGAGAGTTGAAAAATCAGAAAGCCAGAACCATGAAATCTTAGAGCTGGAAGTAAGCTAACAAGCTTGTAGTTCGTTAACAGGGCTAATAGACTTAGCCAAAGTTACCTTTCCCAGTTCAATCTGTTTTCTCTAAAACATATCTCTCCTGCGGCCTTACAAAGAATTAAAGCAGTATTTATGTTTGAATTGTTAGCATGGTTATAAGAATTTTTGTTTTTTAATTTTTTATTTCTATTGTTATTTATATCTTTTACATTACTGCGTCTTCCCCTTGGGTAACCCCCCCCCCCATTCACCCATGACACTTTGAGCCCTCTCCCTCCCCCTGCCTCGCTGAGTGTCTCTCTTTTGTTTGGGTCCCTTCTATTCCTGTTATAAGTGAAACCATTCGATATTTTTCTCTTTCTTTCTGGCTTATTTCGCTGAGCATGATCGTCTAGTTTTTTTTTTTGAACCCAGGGTCATATCTGCTCGCAAAAGGAAAAAAAGAAAAAGAAGAAGGGGGGAGGGGAGGCAAGGAAGGTGGAAAGAAGGGAAGACGGGAGGGAGAAGAGAGAGGAGCGGAGGAGGAAGGGCTGAGAGGACTGGCGGCTTTTCTGGCAGTGGGGGAAACAGGCTCCGTCGCCGCCGGCTCTGCCTGGAAATGCGGGCCCTGCTCTTCCAGCACCTCGTCGGGGCGCTACTGACCAAACACGGGCAGGCGCGGAGCAGAGCCTGCACAGGGCGGCCACATAGCGCTGTTATCTCTCCCCCTGGTCTGGTTCTTTTCAAATGACATCGTTTTACTGCACCTCACAAATCAGTGATCCCATGATCTCGAAATACTGGGAGGGTCACAGAGGCGAGAAGCAGTTTCTATTTGATGGGTGACTAATTCTCAAGAACACTAAGGGGGAAACAGCAGGAACCCTAAGCAAACACTGTGAAGTAAAAACAATCCTCCCCTTTCTAAATAAATTACCTTCATTAGAAGCTAACACCATAAGCAACAACAAACATCTCTCAGATGCAAGCGCTATATTAATCGGAATTAAATTAATACTGGAAATCCAACTCTGAGAATTTATTGTCTTCCAAGAAAAAGATGGGTTTATCTTTTAAAATTTTTCTTTTCAAACAAAGGCCTTTGACGACATCAGACTTGCTCATTTCGGCAGAGGCCTGATTATTCTCCCCAGCTGGGAGGTCGGCTACTAAGCCCAGGTTCATGCACAGGCAAATGGCATCTTCTGCATTATATACTAAGTTCCTTCGTGAATTTAATTCAGGGGAAAGTTCCGTTCATCAAACATATTTAATAGTAAATAAACATCGGGGGGCAATGAGGGCACACGAAATGCCATGTAAATATAAACAGGAACAACTTATTCTGCTTTACTGGCCGTTCGATTTTATATTTTCATTTCATTCCTAATCTTGCCGGTTGATTTCAAAGTCTCCTGGGCCACAGGTAAGAAACAGGAGTTCTCGAAAGTGTCTTACCCCTTCTCAGCGTCCTAACCTGTACATGAAGACTGAGTCTTTTTCATTCCTCTAAGGATAAATTGTCTCAATTTTTTTTTCTTTGCTCCTATAGTGCCCTGTGCCTCTTCTGGCTAGATTTAAAAAAGCACATGTCATAATTAACCACTCACACAGCTGTTCCCTTCACCAGACTGTGAGCTCCAGGAAGGCAGGACTTCGTGTATAAGCTGAGCATTAACGACTAGCGTGGGGCAGACACTCAACAAAATTTCTGGGTTGAACTGAAATCTAAGACTTCAAGATCTACACTCCTGCAAGTTGCTAATATAAATAGTCATCACCATTTGAGCTTCATTAACGTGGCCCACTGGCTGCCCCAGATGCTGTGTTGATTGATTATACCATCCACCAAGGAGACAGAAGGGATTCTCCTCATATTATCACTTTGGCTCCTTCCAGCTTCACTCAGATTTTATTTGGCTCCAAAATTTTGATAATTTGGGTAGTGGGGATGGGACTTTGTCATGAGGGTATGAGCTCCCTGGGATTGTATATATCTATTGATCTAGTATTGTGTAAGGACTAACGTGCTCACTTTATGTGCATTTATTATTACAATAAGTCTACCATTCTACCAGTCTTCCTGATTGACTACCTGTCAGAAGTGGCAGCTAAGAGCTCAAAGAATGCACTTAATTTGCAAACTCATATACATTTCTTTTTACACTGCAACTAATAGTGCTTTCTTTGAGCTAGCAGAAAAAATAAGCTATGTTCCAGTCATGCCTGATAATGGCAATCTGAAGCTTACATACACAAGTGCCTAAATTAATTTAAAAACATAAGATTTATATGCAATGTCGATTATTCTAGCAACACACTGAAAATGTTTTATCTTAAGAGAATCTCAATCAAAATACGTCTATTCTCATGGTTGTAGTTTGTGAGAAATCTATGTTTAGGCTAAACAAAACAGGGTATTTCTATGATCAAAAATTTGTTCCAGTGAAAAACAGACCTCCTCCTATTTGAATCAAATAATCGAGTATTTAATAATCAGAAAAAACTTTGCTGAAAATACCTTACTATAAAATATATGATTGCCAATTTTTACATAGTAGTGATCTAGCAAAAAGAAACTTAGCAAAAAATGCTGTTCCTTGGTTTAAGAAAAGTGAGTCTGAGTTTCTGCACTTTTTTCTTCTTTAAACATTCTTATTTTTTCACTCTAGGATTTCTCCCCTCTATACTTTTTTTTTTGTTTGTTTTGGCCTTAGTCTATAATTATAGTTACAGCACAGACTTAGCTGGCAGAAAGGTCCTTGAAGTTTATCTAGTGCAACTAACCACTCCTTTCACATGTAGCGAAAGCAAGACTGTACTGGTTACCTATTCTGACTGGATGAGAAAGGCCAGATTCCTTGTCTCTCATTCCGTACTGTACATGATTTGGGTGAGTTTACTTAGGGGTCTTGGATCACTGGGCAGATTCTGAACAGAACAATATTCTATTGTTAGTCCAGAAATAGAAAGAATGTCAAGCATTTTTTTTTTTTTTTAAGATCCATCCATTCATACACACAAGCTGGGGTACAGGCCAGAGGTGCGGGGCGGTGAGAGGGTTCACCAGAGGCAGAGCGGGTAGCAGAACAGGCAAATCAGAAACACACTGCTGAGGGGAGCAGCGGGCAAGGCAGGAGAGGTCTGCCGCGCCATGTGGGATTCTCCCCGGCCGGGCGCCGAACCCGCATTGTGTGCTGCTGACAGCTCCACAGCGCAGTGCTCAACTGCTGCGCCACCAGGGAGGCCCGAATGTCAAGTATTTTTAGCCACATCTTGTAAGATGTTTCTTGACTCTAGAGAGCTTCAGAAGTTCAAAAACATCCTCAAAATTGTATGCAAAATGGTGCGTATATACGTAAACACACGTGTTTAGAAGTGGGGAAGTAAACTCGTGGATCCCAGAAGAGGATAGTAGGTAATCTAAAAATATCTGGAGGAGGGAGGGGATAGGAAAGAAACTCATCAGATTCTAAAGAGGTTTGTGATCCAAAGAAGGTTAAGAACTACTATTTGAGATTATCAGTATGTCAGTACATATCTTAGAACAGAAAAATAAACTCAATTATCTGTGGGCAGATAATGTGGCTTTCATTTTCTTAGTAATAAATTTACACAGTTCATTTTTAACTGTTCAAATTGCTTTTTTAACAGTTGCCTGAACAGATCCAAAGCTAAGGAAACAAATGATCAAGCCTTAGCATTTGTTAAGTTGGAAGACCTTTCATTCTTCCATGCAGCCTGAAGGCTAAGACTTAAACAGCACTGACTTCTTAGCATCGCAAACCGCAGGCCAGCTTCCACTACTGCCTGCATTAACTGGAGGGACAGCATTTTCTATCTCTATCAAGGAATGGAGAATAGGAAGAAATTGTGGAAAACTAGGCAACTTTGCATGAATTTTTCTCAATCACTGCAAGCAGAGTATCTTCAAAGCTAGAGAAAAAAATCAGCTACATATATGTAAACACAGCAATTGTAGCATTAATATAAATGATTTGGGAATTACTTTAAGTACACTGTATTATCTATTTCTATTTTTATTATCTACATCAATTCATTTTCTGTTGACTTGGTACCGTAGCAGACTATAAATAAAATATTAAGGTGTGGTTTCTGTCCACAGGGGCCTATAATTTATTACTCATGCCAGTGACTTATCAATAGTCTAGATAATCAATAACCAACTAATTAATAGCAGTATTTTCTCACTTCTATTATGATATTCATTTTGCCTGCTATAAACAGGATCATACAATAAATATCCTCTTGTGACTGGCTTCTTTTGCTCAGCATATGTTTTTGAGATTCATCCATATTATTGAATATATTATAATTCATTCCTTTTTATTGCTGAGTAGTATTCCATCATATTGATAAAACAAATTTGTTTATCCATTTACTTTTGATGAACATTTTTTTCCCCCAGATTTTTTTGCTATTACAAAAAATACGAATAATTATATAAAGGTCTTTTGGTGAACATATGTTCTCATTTCTCAAAAGTAAAAGTGGTATTACTGGATCATGTGGTGATTATGTTTAAGTTTGTAAGAAATTTCCAAACAACTGTCCAAAGTGGTTATTACCAGTAATGTGTGGGTTTCAGTTGCTCCGCATCGTCATTAACATTTGATGATGTCAGTCTTTTTGGTTTAAGCCTTTCTAGTAAGTTACATGGTATTCTCACTCTGGTTTTCATTTCCATAGCCATCCAAAGTCCAAAAAGCATATGAAAAAGTGATCAACACAATCAGTTACACAAAATGCAAATTAAAACCATAATGAGGTCACCTAGATGAAATTTTGTATCTCTTCCTACAACTACTAAGTTTTTCAAGACAAGGATGTATGTATTTTCACAACTTGCAATTGTTTCTAGGAACTTCTGATGGATGTTACTAGCTATACAAAATCAAATCTGAGGGGCTAGTAATTCCTATATAACCTGCTGAAATTATTTACTATTTTGAGTTCCTATCCAGGAACCATAAATTGTTTAAAGTTTTACTTAACGTCTGTTGGCTAATGGCCCGAGAGAAAAAAAAGACTGAAGAAACAATTGTGAACATTTTGGTTAAGCTTTACTGGATTCCTTGTGTAAAGAAATCGATTGTAATAAAAACAACTCAGTACTCATTACGAATATTTAATTGTACATACTTAATAAAAGGAATTAAGTTCTGTAGGGGAGCAGAAAGACACTATGGACAGAGTACACACACGTACCACATACACACGTAGTAAAATAAAGTCCTAGAAAGTGCTTGCTTAATTTGAGATCACTGTTTAGCTTATTATTTTAAAAACTTGTGTATGCCCTTTATCCCAGGAGAGTAAACTCTAAGAGGGAAGGGATGCATCTTACTCATTGCTGAGCTGCCAAAAGCAAGCAAAGTTTCAGTATCCAGTTGCAAGTGTTTCAATAAATTCAGAGGAAGTCGACATAAATGGCTTATGTTATATCAAGGAATCACAGCCAGATAAGGGGATTACAAGAACAGTAGGAGAGATCAAGTTTCAGTGGGATTTTGTAATTTAAGTAGATTTTATCTGGTAGACTGGTCAGGGTGAGGAAGCAAATTCAAGGAGAAAAAAAGAAGAAGAAACGTGTTTAGAGCATGAAGGTAAGAAATCAGAGTGTTCTGGGAAAGAAGACAGCTGTGTTTGGTTAGAACAGAAGGCAAGAGGCCTCCCTGGTGGCTCAGCGGTTAAGCGCTGAGCTGTCGGCAGCAGCGATGCGAGTTCGAAGCCCAGCCTGGGAGAATCCCACATGGTGCGGCAGACCTCTCCTGCCTCGCCCGCTGCTCCCCTCAGCAGTGTATTTCTGATCTGCCTGTTCTGCTCTCCATTCTGTCTCTGGTGAAGCCTCTCACCACTCCACACCTCTGGCCTGTACCCCAGCTGTATGTATAAATAAATAAATCTTTTAAAAAAAAAAAAAGAACAGAAGGCAAGTGTGCAAATCTGTAAGAGTCACAGAAGACTTGGCCAGACAAGAAAACTAGGACCTTACTATAGCAAGCTTGAAATATCAGGTGAGAAGTTTATTTGGTAGGTGTAAGATCTTGAGCAAGAAGTGAAATAACTTCTCATGCCAGGGAAGGTAAATCTAGCAGAGGTTTTATATGGAGGGGGAAAGTTAGATATAAATTATAGGGTTAATAATGTCCTTTTTGTGTCCTAGCTTCAATCTGCTGGGGCTGTTATGGTCAAAATTTACCATGTTAAGTGTCCAGCTCAGTGGGGTAAAGGACATTCACATTGTTGTGCGACCGTCACCACCAGCCATGTCTAAAATGTTTTCATCACCCTAAAATAAAACTCTACCCATTAAACACTAACTCCCTATTTCTTCCCCGCCCCCTAGCACCTGTAACCACTATTCTAACTTTCTGTTCCTATGAATTTTACTATTCCAGATACCTCCTAGAAGTGGAAGCATACAATATTTGCCCTTTGGTGTCTGGCTTATTTCACTTAGCTTAATATCTTAAAGGCCCATCCATGCTGTAGCATGTATCCAAATTTCATTCTTTTTTAAGGCTGAGTAATATTCCAATATGTATATATACAACATTTTGTTTCTTCATTCACTGATGAACATTACGGTTGGTTCCACCTTTGGGTATTGTGAATAATGCTGTTACGAATATTATTTTGCTAGTAATTTTGTTGAAAATGCTTTATATCCACATTTAGGAGGGATATTGATCTATAATTTTCTTGTTATGCCTGCGTTGTCTTTTGGTATTGGGATAATTGGCTCTCATAAAATACGTTGGGAAACAGTCTCTCCTCTTCTATTTCCTTAAAGAGATTGTGCAAGAATTGCTATTATTTTCTCTCTGGAATATGTGTTTAGAATTCTATCTGTGAAACTATCTGGACCTTGAATTTTCTTTGTTAGAAGGTTTTTAACTACAAATTTAAATTTTTAAGTAGATATGGATTGTTCAGATTATCTCCTTCTTGAGTAACTTTGTGTTTTTCAAGGAATCAGTCTATTTCCCATAAGCTGTTGGATGTATTGGCATGAAACGGGGTTAGCACTTCCTGGACATCCTTCCAATGTCTGCAGAGTCCCCTCTCTCATTCCTGACACTGCTGAGTTGTGTCCCGTTTTTCCACCGATCAGAGTGAGCAGGGGTTATCAGTTTGGCTCTTTTCAAAGAAACAACTTTTGGTTTCACTGATTTTCTCCATTGTTTTACTGTTTTCTATTCACTGATTTCTGCTCTTATTTATTATTTCCTTCTCTCTGCTTGTCTGGAGTTTAATTTGCTCTTCTCTTTCAAGTTTCGTAAGCTGGGAACTTACTCATTTGAGACCTTTCTTCATTTTTATACGTTTGATATAAATGTCGAGAGTCTTCAGTTTTGCCCCACAGACGGTAGTAACAACCATCTTAACGCTGGTGTCTTACAATTCCAGCAGCGAGACAGATCACATGAGGGGGCCATCTGTTAGTGACCTGTCCCTAGAGAGCTGTCAGATTTTCCTGTTTCTAAGTATGATTAATAACTTTGAATTGTATCTTGGACATTTTTATTGAGAGACTCTGAGTCGTCTTGAAACCCTCTGGAGAATGTTCGCTTGTTTGAGAAGGGGATCTGTTCTGGGAGCTTTCCACAGGAAGTCGTCCTGCCTTTCATGGCTCCTAGGTCGTTCCATTTTCACAACTGTTGGAGGCCGCCCCACACATACCTGTTAGTCTGGAACTCAGTGGTTCAGGCTGCAGGTTCACGCGCAAAGCCTCTTCTGTGTTTCTTTAATCCCGTTTCAGGTACGTGAAGCACACGGGTGCGACCAGGCCTGTGTCGGCTCCCTCACAGAGGAGAGGACCCTCTGACCCAGCTTTCTCTACTCTCAGGGGCCGTTCTTCCCAGGGCTGCCAGTCAGGATTTCTCAGTTTGTTCGCTTCTCACGTTGTCAGACAGTCTGCATAACCTGGGCTGCCCAGAGGGGAAGCAAAAGGAAGATAAAAATATATAATGGGATTCCCCCCCCACATTTCAGACCAGAGGGGAGCCTGTTTCTAGTTCCTCCGCCAGAGACAGGCTGTCTCCCAGGCTCTTCAGGTGCCCGGGCCACCGCCGTAGCTTCGCCCTGCGGCTGGCCTCAGAGCCGGGCTCGGAGGGGAGACTCGTCACACTTGTGGCTCACGGAGTCCGTCTCTCTCACCCCCGGACTGGACAGAGGGGTTTCTCTTAGTTTATGTTGTTCTGCTTTATTCTGGGGGAGGCTTAAACAATAGGAATTTATTTTCTCATAATTCTGGAGGCAGGAAGTCCAAGATTAAGGTGTTGGATTCTACAGAGTTGGATTCTTTCTTTCTTTCTTTTTTTAGTTGAAGTAACTGGTTTCTAACACCGTAACGGATTAGGGGACGCCGTTCATGCTCTTCAGACGTAGATCACCCCACCACACCCCGTGCTTTACCACAGAGCACTGCCCCCTCCCACTTCAGTCCACCTTCCCCTCCCCTCTAGTAGCTTCAGTTTCTAGTCATAGCTCTAGGGTGTCTTTTGGGCTAGTTCTGTGAGTTCCGTTTTTTTGCTTATTTGTTTCTCTATATGCTACACATGAGTGAAATCATCTGGTGTTTGTCTTTCTCCTTCTGCCTTTCTTCGCTTAGGATAATCTCCTCCAGTTCCATCCATGTTGCTGCCAATGGCAAAGTTCATCTTTTTGATAGTGGAGTAGTATTCAGTGTGTACAGAGACCACGTCTTCTCAATCCGTTCAGCCGCCTTTGGGCACCGAGGTTGCTTCCATAGCTTGGGTATCGTGCACAGTGCCGCAGTGAACACAGAAGGGCATCTCTCTGAGTTACTGATTCTGCATTCTCTGGGTAGCTACCTCGGTGTGGGCTGTGGCATCTTATGGGACGTCTATTTTTAATGTTTTGAGGAACCTCCACATTTTTTCATAGGGGTCACAACAGTGCATGGGGGTTCCTTTTTCTCCTCCTCCTCACCAGTATTTGTTGTTTCTGGTCTATCTGACATGGGCCATTCTCGTGGGAGCGGGGTGCTAGCTCACTGCGGTTTTGCCGTGCACTTTCTGAGAAGCGGTGCTGAACATCACGTACCAGGCCACCTGGACGTCCTCTCTGGAGAGTGTCTGTTTACACTACTTCCCATTTTTTGACTGGGTTCTTTGTTTACTTTTTGTTGGGTTGAATGAGTTCTTTATAGATTTGGGATACGAGCCCCCACTGGGCGCATGGCAGGCAAATATCTTCTCCCATTCAGGAGGGTGTCTTTTTGTTTTATTACAGTTTCTGCTGGTTTACAGGTTTATGCTGATCTTGTCCATAGTTCTGTAACCTGGTCCACTCTTGAGTCAAAGCCAGGAGACAAAGAAGGAAAGAAGAAAATCAGGAAATTCACCACAGAAGTGGTTGCTCTTTAAGTTCACACTGCCCCCCTCCCCCCAATGTGCCTGTCACTGTTTACTTTCAGAATCCTCAATTAATTGCTTTTTACATTCTGTGCGGGAATTCTTAGTTGTAACCTGTAGGAGAGAGATGTAGTATAGAGAACTTACTCTGTTTTAGCTAGTATTAGAAGCTTAATCCCTTTTTATCATAAAGAGTTATGAAGTACCCCAAGTAACAGTCAGTAAGATCCAGAGGAGAAGAGATGGGAACAGAAAGGAGGGAAGAGCTGCAGAACCACCACAGAACTAAGACAAAGAAATTGGCCGTGGAGGTTTCAAAGTTTATTACTACCACCTATGCTAAAATGCAGTCCATAGGGTACTCAGCTTTACAAACGATATGCTGATATAAATAGGCACTAGACGTCCCCTGCACTGCTGCTAAGATTACACTCTTGAGTCTACAGAAGTTTTCTTGAATGAATTTTCCTGGAAAATAACGTTATGCATGCTAGTGCTGTATTTCATATGTATATCATTATAATGTCAGTGTGCTATTCTTAGGTAGTTACGGAACGGGTTCTTGTGAACTGATCTATAAACGTAACCACCAACTAAAATATTGCTTTTATGAATGTATTTTTTATTATATATTTTTAATTTTAAAAATACAGGTACGTAAAAATCAATACTGTAATAAGCTTTAAAACAACAAATAACAGCACTCTTCTCTAGTTGTTACATTCCTGATTACGGCTCACTAACCTTATTTAGGCTCCTGAGTGATTTCTGTTCTCTGTTTCTCATCCATCTTTTCTTCTAGTATGTAGATCTCTTTTTCTATGTATCATGTAGATACCACTCCTTGATTTTTAAAAATCTACTGAAGGGGATTTAGTCCTGCTATGACATGCACATATTCACATACACTTTCCCCCTCTTTCCCATGTAAGTGTAACGAACCTTTCATAGCCAACGTCTACAATTTAATTCAGTATTATGACCTGCGAGACACACAGTGTGCTGTGCCTCTACTTCCTTTCTTGCCCAGCACTGTATTTACTCAGGAATGAAGAACTGTCCTTTGTTGTTCTCCACCACCTGTCGGTTTTCAACCTTCCCAAATTCCCCAAATCATGGAAATGTCCAAGAGTCACATGATCCATTGTAAATTTTTCCTTGAACATCCTTCCTGAGATCTTTTATGATTTTACTTTTAGATTGACTGACCACAGTCTAACTGCACAGGGGTCGATAGGGGCTCCGTTTTTACCGTTATTCTCGCCATTCCTTTGTCTCCATCCTAGGCTGGGGTTCCCTTTTCCCTGATGGTTCATGCATCAGTCATAATAAGCCAAGTTTTGCTGTATAACAAATTACTGCAAAATTTAAATGACTTACAAGGACAAAGTTTTGTTTTTGTGTACAAATTACATGTCCATCATGGGTCACATTTACCTCTGAGCCCAGTTATCTTCATCCTAGGACCCAGTCTAACAGAGCAGCCTGTGCTTAGACCACTGCTGGTCAACATGGAGGCAGAAAAGGAAATATGGTGAATCCTGAGCCCGTTCTTAAAGTATCTGCTCAGAAGTGACACAGGGCATTCCACCCACATTTCACTGGCTGATGCCACGCACACAGCCACGCTCAAGTTCAGCAGGGTGGCTACCTAGTGTCCTCCTGGACAGTGAGTTCCTGGGGAAAGGAACCAAATCATATAGTCCGATCTGACATCCACACAGCAGAGATATAATCTCCTGCAGGAAAGTAAAGCTACTAATTATGAATGATAAAGCCATTATAGCGTGTCTTCCTCTTACTTATTTCATCTTTTCCATGAAGTACATCTTTTATCCTCATAGATTTATATCTTTGTTTATTCCTGTACTGTAATGGCAATAGTTTCAGTAGTATGTTTCATCTGTCATGTTTAACCAAAAGCCCAACAGCTCCTCACTTTCAAAGGGAGCATCGAGGACATGGCCTGTTTGAAAGATGTTTGTAATTACCATTTTTTAAAATTCAGTGTACAATTTTCCATTATTTACAGCAGTTTTCCCCACAAATGCCTACAAATGTCAATACAAGATTTAAATTGTATCTCTTCCTGAATATGAAAGTACCCAATATGGTAAATTTACTTTAAACTGAGGAGGAGTTTTCTAAAATAGCTTTGATTCTAAACATCTTGATTTTGCCTTTTCTGATTATCTCTAAGCTCCAAGCTTATGTCTGCAATGAAATCAAGACGATCAAAAGAATTTAATTCTAATTCTTGTAACCACAGACAATTAAATACTCAGCATGTTGGCCCAAACTAAAATCTACCTATAACTTAATGTCAGATATTATGATGTACTGGGGAAAATACATTTCTAAAATAGAACCCCATATGCCCAAATCCTATTAATTATTATATGGGAAACACAGTAAATGAAATAATATAAAAAATGGCCAAATTCAGCTTTTTGTTCTATGTTTTTGACAGTTTGCTATTGCTGAGATATAATAGATTCTCAAGTTAAAAAAAAAAACTTTTTAAACTTTGAAGTGTACTCTGGAAAGATGAACTGTTTCTTAAAGGTAAACTATGCGCAAACACAGTATTCACGTGGTCGCCCTTCTCCTGGCTGGGCCTGGGCTTTTGAAATTATGCCTTCTCAGATCAAATGCTGCTCTCATCAGAATAGTCATGAAGCTTTAACTTTAGTTTTCTCATCTACAAAATACAAATAGTAGCATTTCCAAGAATAGTTATGAGAATTAAATAACCCACATAAAAGCCCTGACATAGTGCCTGGCAGACAGGAAATGATCAATAAATGTTGAATAAATGTTTTCTCCCCAAAATTTAACAGCTATTTTCATTACTTTTAAAACTTACATAGATCAAATCCTATTACAATAAAGTCTAAAAACTAAGTATTTTACTGTAATAAAGCCATGTATTTTGTGCTTGATCAAAACTCAGTTGTTTATCAGATATTGTTTTAAAAATTAAATGAAGAGAGGTTGAGATTTTCACCTTTTTATTTTGCTCTCCTATACTCATCCAATCAAGAGAAGAATAGTTATCACCTTAGGTGCTATCATTTTTAACTTACTGAATCTAAGACTCCACGAGGAAACTCGCCATGAGTTTGTATCAGCTCTGCCTCTGTCTACACGAAATGTCCAAATATGGCCTCTGCCACAGGCAGGCCAAAGTGAAATGCCAAAACTATGGGAAGATTCTTGACTATAACAGATCTCGAAAGACACAGAGGCTAACAAAAAAAAAAAAAAAAAAAGGCCTCAGCGCCTCTGGGGTCACTGCATCACTGTCCGAAGGATGGTGAATTCATGTCTATGTCATCAGTGACTATGTAAACCACATGCGGTTACTATATGTAGTGTCTGAATTTTTTTTAACCATTTGGGAGGTAAAGGAAACTCTGCAAGCACAGAGGCAAACCTTTGTGTGAACCTTTGATATTAGAGATTGAAAAGGCTTTTACAAATAAACTAAATTAAAACCAAATGATTATAGCTGCAAAGGTAATTAGCACCAGATTTTAAGGAGAAAAAAAGGCAAAATAAACCCAGAAGAGTACACCGATTCATTCCCTGCCTTTCTTTCTTGTTCAACTGATTTCATTGCTTTCTTATGGAAATGCGCTAGAAACAGTCTGAACATCCCAAGGCGGCCTTCAGTACACGTGTGTGTTTAATGGTGGGGAGAGTGATACAAGTGGGGTGAGTCGCACAGGGCTGAGAGCAGACTCTTGGGGTCTGTGCACAGGTTTGGCCCCTCAAAGAGCTTCCGTTTACACATCTGTAAGGTCACAGTGAAGTTATGTACCTTACAGAGTTTTGATTATGAGATATGGCAGGATAAACAAAAGCGCCCAGAACAGTGCTATTCAACACGAACAGAGGGAGAAGCGCGTGTGTGAGCCCTGCATCATTTTTAATTTAAAAAAAGAGCTGGTGAAATTTTAACATTTTACTTAACTCACATTAAAATATTATCTCAACCTGTAAATCAATATGAAATTATTAGTGAGATTTTAAAGCCTTCTGCACTAAGTCTTTGCCAACTGTTACATCCTGCAACGACCGCACAGATCTTGTCATCTGAGCCGTCTCCGGCCGAGTAGCCACGTGGCTAGAGGTCAGCGGTCAGCCAGCACAGGCCTGGACCAAGGTGTGCTTTAGTGTATGTTTGTTAGAGCCAAACAGCATTTCCTCTCAGATGAACTCTGTGGGGCTTAAGAAAGTCATTTTTAAAACCAGCCACATCAGAGAGTCCGGTAGAGTATGCCCTGTGATGTGTAATGTGGTCACAGCGTAAAACTGAACGTGACCTACAATGTCTGAACCGCGTCCTACCCAAAGTAAGCGCAACCAAAACATTATTATAAGCCACGGTATTCATTTATTTTATATTTATTTTTGTGGTTGTTTTGCTTATTAGGGTGAAGGCTGTATTAATTGGACATACTCTAATAATTTGAAAAAAAAGAAAGAAAACCTGATATAACTTAAGAAAACAATTTAAACAACTAACTACAACTGATACTAGAATACTAGAATGACAGGGTCCACAGGACCAAGACAACTTAGTTATGTGTGAATATAATTATAAGTAAACGCAGCATTAAAGTCCTATTATATTTACTTGGAAACAATTCATCAGGGTTAAAACATTATATATGTATATTGTATTCCATTTATTAGATTACTCTGAATAGTATACCGTAGGCAAATTCTTGGGTCTTGAGCTTAAAGAGTGGGGTGGAAAATGTATGGAAAACATTAACTGCAAGGTCTTTTTGACACTGCAAGGTCTTTAAATATAAAATACAGAGCATAGAAACACATTTATCTATGCATTTCATATAGCTCATTTATTTTTCATCAATTCTTCTCTGGGCTGCCCAATTGCCAACACAAGTGGTCAGAGAAGATATCAGAGTAAAGTACCTTACGCCGGTGATGGCTACCTCATTTCACGTCTTCCAAGGACCACTAAGGTATATAATATAACTTCAACATTGAAGTGTTATGAAATTCTTAGTAACCCAAACTCTGGGACTTCGATTTTTTATCCACTATGTATTCAGAAGACTGCCCTTCTAGAATACAGGTGCTCTCCCTCAAACAGGACACGCAGTCAGAAGTGACACACAAAGAAAGCATGCTACGAGTTGAACTGTTCATTCTGTAGTCTACAGCATCACCTAGGGGTCCCCAAAATTCACCTAACAAGAATTTGCCTCACCGTGCCCTGCTCACGCTTGAAAAAACTGGTGTTTTCACACTACAAAGTGGTACCACTGAGGAGGCAGGGGTCCTTTTAGTCAAACTGTTTTCATTTAAATTTCCCCAAGGAAGAAGTTATTTCCTCGATTAGACAACTGCTTCCCAAGCTAACGGATGGTGACCCCTGGAGGCACCGATCCCGAACACAAACACCCTGTCCAGTTCAGACTGTGGCCAAACGACCCAGTGCGCCGGCAGAGACTCACGTCTGGCGTTGCGGTAGAGGAGGAAGGGGTCCTGGAGCTGGAGGTCCAGGTCTTTCGTAATGGGCTCGGTCCGATTTTCCATGCTCAGCCGGTTCATGATGGTGAAGCCGTGCTTTGGCGAGGCGGATCTGAAGGGTCCAGGGCGGGAGGGCACCAAGAGACAAATGACTCAGTACAGTGTCCCTTTAATGGAACCAGCGCGGGGGGCGCTCGGCCACTTCATGTATTTGCAATTTTGTGCGAGACTGTACGCGTAGAGAGCACTGAGTCTTCACCACCAGCTAGGAGTGCTCAGCACTGAGTCAGCACTAACTAGTAGCAGTGACACACCGAGTCAGCACTAACTAGTAGCACTGACACTCTTGAGTCAGCACTAACTAGTAGCACTGACACTCTGAGTCAGCACTAACTAGTAGCACTGACACTCTGAGTCAGCACTAACTAGTAGCACTGACACTGAGTCAGCACTAACTAGTAGCACTGACACCAAGTCAGCACTAACTAGTAGCACTGACACACCAAGTCAGCACTAACTAG
This sequence comes from Scalopus aquaticus, assembly GCA_004024925.1. Taxonomy (NCBI): domain Eukaryota; kingdom Metazoa; phylum Chordata; class Mammalia; order Eulipotyphla; family Talpidae; genus Scalopus; species Scalopus aquaticus. The sequence goes on along the minus strand of PVIJ01002722.1, from coordinate 115,164 downwards.
TAGCACTGACACTCTTGAGTCAGCACTAACTAGTAGCACTGACACTCTTGAGTCAGCACTAACTAGTAGCACTGACACTCTTGAGTCAGCACTAACTAGTAGCACTGACACTCTTGAGTCAGCACTAACTAGTAGCACTGACACTCTTGAGTCAGCACTAACTAGTAGCACTGACACTGAGTCAGCACTAACTAGTAGCACTGACACTGAGTCAGCACTAACTAGTAGCACTGACACTCTGAGTCAGCACTAACTAGTAGCACTGACACTCTGAGTCAGCACTAACTAGTAGCACTGACACACTGAGTCAGCACTAACGCAGACGGGACACGTACAGTACCACTGCTGTGCCCATTCCTTTGTCACGACCACTACCATCACTGAACCTGGGGTAAAATCGAGTCCTACTTACTTAACTGTGTGTGTGTGTGTGTGTGTGTGTGTGTGTGTGTGTGTAAATTCCTTATTGGTTGTAAATTCCTATAAGGCAGAGATGGTATCCATTTTTAAAAAAAATTATTGATGCACTTTTAAAGAATCATGATAGTTAATACAGACTCTCACAAGTATATGGAAAACTTCACAGAAAATGTCAGTGTTGGTCCGAAGTGGAATTCTGCAAAACCTCTTAGAGAAATGATCCAACTCGAGTCAGTGAACGAGGGAGGAGCTGTAATTTTCAAAATTATATAATTTTATGCAAAGAACAGAGATTTTGTTTCCTTCAATATAAAGCAAACAGCCACAGATAAACTACCAAAAATTTTTTTTCCTCTTAAAGAGAGAGCACTTAGTGACTTTTTATTTTTCATGCCATTCAGAGGCCTTCAGCGTGTATGCTGTGAGCAGAAAGAACCCAAATCACAGAGCCGACACTCTAACAGTGCCAAGTGCGTTTGCCTGCCCGTGGGTGCAGCCACGGAGTAATGCCCCGTGCAGCTTCTGGTGACAAACGAAGAGCCCCGTGCTCCCACACTGGAGCTGAAACGAGCAGGATGCAGTTATTTACTTTAAATGTGGGCACCACGGTAGAAACCCACAGAAGTCTTACGAGTGACTGGAAGAATAGGTGTTTATATCTTAGTTTTATTTCACGTCTAATCATTTGATGCTGATAAAGAAGTATAGTTACACTACCACTTAACAGAATTTTCTTTTGAGCCCACCAATTTTAAAATTGATGGAAGGATCCTGCCTAACTTATTTTGCAAAGAGGAAAAATGGTGGTAGGCATAGGATCAATCCCCAGAAATCGCCACGGCAATCATTTCAACCTAAATTTCAAGACAGAATGAAAATGGACGTCTAACGATCTCGGACAGAGGGTCCTTTGGAGGAGTCAAGTTCAGAAATCCCCCGTGGGGGCCTTTATGAACCCTCTGTTATAGAAAAGACATGGGAGGAAATAAAAAAAAAGAAAGAATTTAAAAATGGGAGTAGGTGTTTTTACAAAGAATCAGCATTAGATTCTGCAAGTACGTCATTATCACGACAGGACTGCACTCTGTGATGACATGGCCACCACACCATTTTGTAATTTGTAAAGCAGACTCAAGGGCTAACGTGCTCACGGCTCTGAAGCCTCATCGGCTAGAGAAGCCGAACTCTAGCGCTGGCAGCTCCGGGACCTGCGCCCAAAACTCCTTTCTGGTTGTTGCGAGCTTTCTGTCATTCTCAACTGCGGAAAGAGATGAGTATGCTAGAGCCCCGCACCTGGGGGCTGAGGGTGAGGGCTAGGAAGGGAATATTATATTCTGAAGGAGTTACATTTGAGGGAAAGATAAAGAAATAGGGGAGGATTTGTTTCTCAAGTTAATGGTTTAACGACGACTCCATTAGGAACTCAAAGTATATCAAGTACTTGAAAATACAAAACCACATGTTATTTGGGTACAAAAGAAAAAAAAATCTGTATGATCTACTACTCTTCTGCACTCCAAAAAAGAATCCTGCAAAAATTCCTTAAATATCATAAATCCTTAAGGCATAATAATACAACTTTCCTTTCGCTTCTTAAAAGAATGCTTGGTATGAGAAATGAATGGGAATACAGGGTGAACACTCGGCTCGACCTCTGGGTATTCTCCTCACACTTCAGAATCCTCCAAAGCCGTGTGTACTCCCTGAACAAACTCACCTGGAGGGGCACGCTGGTGCTTGGGCTGGGGCGCGTCAGTAAAGTGAGACAGGAAGCCAAAGCAGGGGCACACCTACTTTCCTGGAGCGGGGTAAAGCACTCTGACCGGCCGGCCCTCCCGTCCTTTCCCTCCTCTCCACTGCTGCCTCCCTTGCACCGCACCACAGACCCCCACGCCCTGTGGGGGCCAGAGATGTCTCTTTCCGCTGCTCCAGCTCTGTTTTGTCTTATGGCTGCCTCATTCTGCATCCTCGCTGGCGTACAGCCCAAGCGCTAGCCCTCATCGGTCTCCTCTTTCTACTCTCTCCCTCAGAGAACTGTTTTCTCCCAGGGTGTCAGAGACCAGGGAGATGCAGGAGCCTCCAAACTCTCTACCTCCAGCCCTGCCCTGTCCTGAGAGGCTGGACAGCTCCAACTGGACGTGCTGCTATCACGCCAGAATCATTAATCCTCGAATGACATTCTCCATGTCTTGTCTTTTCCATTTCCCCAAATGACTCTCATTCTGTCTTCCACTTCAAAATCTTAATGTCATCTTTAAAATTTCACCATTGCCTTTATCCTTGCAGTCTTTCAGTAAATCTTTTCCAGTTCAACTTCTTTGACTCTTGTCCGCACTATGAACATCTCGAAGCTACTTCACTGTAATTAGCTTTTCACTGTCCTCCAGAACTCGTTTCTTCCAGGAACAACACGCCCTCACAATGCTAGCCCCCCCAAACAGCTCGGTGTGATTCTATTACACCTTGGGTGACCCCCTACCATGAAAAAAGACATTTCAAAATCCCCAGTGTGACATTCCAGCCAGCAAAATCTCTTTACCTTCACTGTCAATTTCACTCCTATAAACTAAAAGAAATTCACTGCATCAAAGGGTCATTGGCCTTCTTCCTCTGACATGTGAGATCCTTCGCCTCTGCTTATGCCATTCTTCCTCTGAGACTGTCCTTTCCCTACCTACCACCCAAGTTAAGTTTGATCTTATTCTGGAGGCCTAACTCAACGTCACTAGTTCCATAGTCTTCACCATTCATTGTGGATAACCTAGCAACTGGCACCTAGGATAAGCTGTCGGTATTATTTATAATAATTATAATTTTTGTATACATTATAATTATTTATAATCTATGACATTTATCTTTAAATGTAAACATATGTGTAAAAATTAGATACTTGTGTGTGCATATATATTTTCTGTCTCCCCAAAGACATGGTTGGCTCCAGAAGGATTTGAACCAGGCCTCTGTATTTTATCTCTGCACCGCTAACGACAGTGACAGATCTGAACTGTGACATCGTACATGAATGTTTCTGCCCATAAACAGTTTAGCTTTTAAGACAATACACGTATTATATGTGTCTGTGTGCATGTGACAGAGAAACTATCTGATAAACATTACTAAAACATGAATTTATTAAATCTATCCTGAAACATACTATATTAACTAGACAATGTAGGATTCAAACACATTTTTAATTTTGGACCATGCTTCTTTGAAGAGTCAAGGGTTGGGGTTGGAGGGAAGGGAAATTGGTTAATAAAACCCTATCCCAAATATTGTGTAAATAATCTAATATTCTTATTAGTGTACTTGTAGCCCTTGCCAATGAGTTATATTCAAAGCTTTGTACAATTCACTTGAATTAAATACATAATGCAATTTTATAACGACACAAAGATTTAAGTTCATCTATACTGAAGTTTAAATTATATTCTGACATTCTATCACACTATACAGGTGACATTATTTCCCTCCTTATGTCAACTAATAACTTCACATTTTTTTGACATAAACCTACACTTGGAGAGACACAACTGAGCTAAAATATGATTTCAAAGATTGTCAGTTTCTTTATGAAGGTAAAATACTCTTACCTTGTATAAACAAACAGGGTTCCTTCCACATCAGTCTTCTCCTAAGGGGAAAAAAAAACCACAGCAAAGCATGTGTATTCTCTTCGTTTGTAGTAGACATTCATTCACGCAGAGCACAAATTTCTTATAGAACAGAAATTCCAAGGAGTTTCAAATAGGGCCAAATCTACAGAAATGAGGGGCACTTTTAGGGACAAGCAGGTTCGCAGGCTGATGGGGCATCTGCTGATTAAGCAGGAAGCAGTCACTCTCCTTTTGTTATTTACAAAATAAACCATCATTATCTCTCTTGACCAAAGAGGGAGACAGCCCATATCTCTGACTGCAACACTAAGGAGATAAATGTGCTGTAGGGGTCTTCTTAGAAAGAAGAGATTCTGGTGAAATGTGCTGCCTTTTCTTCCACTTTTTAAAAATATGTTATTTATTCCCTTCACCACACCACTCGCCCTCTCCTCTTGCATCGAGTACAGGGCAGAGCTGCTGACATCTCTGGTGTGTGCACTTCACTCTCCTCTTTATTTTCTGAGTTCATTTTCTCTTGCCATTTCCTGTCCCGGGACGTGGGAGAGCAGATCACCCCAAAGATGAGAGCAACAGAAACAGTTTTTAGACTAATTAGTCACTGGTTGGAATATTAAGTAAAGTTCTGATCTTTGAAATAGACAGAAACATTACCGAGCTACCAGCAATCCGCCTCAGACAAGCTGTGGGACCTGCGGGATGGGCCGGTCAAGTTCAAACCATGAGCTACGATTTCAGTTCGTTTGGAAAGGCTCCTCTCCCCCTCCAAGGCAGCCCAGGCCCTGCTGAAAACGTTCCGTGTAACATGTACTGATACGTAATAAAAACATATTTACGCGCCCATTTGTTTGGTTCACTAGTAATCACACTATCGAAATTTAGAATTTACAATGGACTTTTGGCTATGGATGGGCCTTAATTTCAGTATTCTAGTTAACCTCCCAATATTTTATTACTACTATCCATTCCCAAAATCATTCATAATTTAACTCCTCTGTAATTTCGGTGGAAAATACACTAAGAACTAAGGTGTAATATTAATACTATTTCACAGGCACGCAAAACACTGGAAGCATGAGCCTTTCATACATTCGAGTTATTTCAACAAAAAATTTTTCAGTCACATTAGTTTAGTGGGTCTCAATACGTGGTCCTGTATCAGTATCACCTGGGAATTTATTAGAAATACAAGTTCTTGGGCTCCACCTCGACCAACAGAATCAGAGACTCTGAGGAAGGGGGTAGTAACCTCTTTTTTTTTTTTTTTTTAAAGATTTATTTATGCATCCAAGCTGGGGTACAGGCCAGAAGGGTGGGGCGGCAAGAGGGTTCACCAGAGACAGAGCGGGGAGCAGAACAGGCAGATGGACGGAAACACACCGCTGAGGGGAGCAGCGGGCGAGGCAGGGGAGGTCTGCTGCGCCATGTGGGAAGCTCCCTGGCCGGGCATCGAACACGCGCTGCCGCTGCCGACAGCTCCACAGCACAGTGCTTAACTGCTGCGCCACCGGGGAGGCCCTAGTAACCTCTTTCTATTAAGCCCTCCGGAGACACTGGTGCAGGTCTTGTGAGAACCACTGCCCTGGTTTATTAACCTAGTCCCTGCCCAAAGAACTACCTCAGGAACATGAAAACAAATCCATAGGCCCAAATTATGTCAAACATCATTATTTTGAAGCGCAAATAGCTCTTAATTGAAATTATTTAGCTATAAGATATTAATCATTATAGAATATGCCATTGGAAATAAAGAATTTATAATAGTTAACACAATTTTAGTCAGTCTTTTCTCAAATATATAAACAATGGTAAGAAAGTTAAGTTCATCCTTAATCTTGATTTACTATGAAGTTTGTATAAATCACCTCAGTGTACCTTGGAAAGTATCCTTATTTCTCAAACATGGCTCATTTGCCACCATGCTCCAAAAATTATCAAGTTAATGCGAAAAAAAATTGCATGGAGACAAGATTACTTATCTTTGCAAATAAACATGGTTGTTTTCTACCTACTGAGACATCTATTTCCTGGGTGTGCCTTAAATACTAAGAACTACTGAAAGTGAAACCACCGCCGTGGTAATCATTATGAAAATGGCAACAACAGCACAAAAAAATGCTACCAAACAGTTTAAGAACTTGTGAGCATTTAACTGGTACAGCAGACAAGTCTTTAAGAACACATGTGCACAAGTTAAATACATGGCATTATCTATTATTCTGAGAGGAAACTGGAAGGCAAGGCATAGGTGAAGGAAGTAGAAATTAGAATTTCTCTAGCGTCAGAATCACAGGTTACTTTTCTTTCTTCTGTATTTGACCTTGAAGTGTTCCAGCTTAGAGATCCAAATTAGGATGTTTATATGTACCAGCACACATCAAGTTAGGAGTTTTTGACTCGGTTCCTTTCTTCCTTAATGAAGTAGCAAAGGAAATTATCTTTTAAGGGAAAAAAAAAAAAAGACTTCACTGCCCAATTTCAGTTTTAGAACTAAATGGAACTAGAATCTGTAATGTAAAAAGCATGATTCTCCTGAAATTATCCCCTAACTCAAAACAGCCTTAAAACAGCCTTCTAGTTAATGTTACGCACCAAAAGCACGGATTTACTCCCAGAAAGGAACCACGTTTCTGGGATTGGACCTGGAGTGTGCCTTGCCAGGGCACACTGGGCTAATTAGTTTATTATTCTACATCTCAGTTTCTCCACTGGAAAGAGAAAAGCCACCTACATCTCACAGTCTTTTCATGAAAAAATATACTTTAAGTGTTCTCTGATACCTGGATGAAAGGGACTTTGGAAATGTAAATTTATGGTCTATTAGGGCTGAAATAGTTAAATGCATGCATTTTCCTGGTCTCTCCGCAGCTATCAAAGGGTAACCAGGATTTTATTCCCTTCTTTGGCCAAAGTTCAGGGTTGGGGGTATGTAGTAGAGTTAAAACAAGATTTTATTAAAGCCTTCTGAGTATTCAAAGAAAGACAGACTTTTATATTAAAGCATTATTTTACAAGCTTCGGGAGACTTTAGCTTAAATTTTAAAAGTACGAGATGATGATTTAATATTACTGCTATAAAATCTAATGTGGTAAAAATTAAATAGCTCAAATTTTAAAATAGTAAATAAATAGTAAAATAGTACTAGTCTGCAAATGACTGGGACTCAGGCCACTATTTGACACTTGAAACAACTCAAAGCAATAATTCTGTTACTATAACAAAAAAGTAGGTCTCCATTTACCCTTCTCAAGCTGTCTTTCACTCACGTATGCAGCAAGAGCCATCTACAAAGTGCTCAGCAAATATCAAATGGCTGGGCCCCCACCCAGAGATTTTGATTTGGTGGTTGCACTTTTTAAAACTCCAACTCATTCTAACCCATAGAAAACTTAGAAAAACAGTAGCTAGACAGAGGCGCTAGTAAATGGAAGGCAGTTTCTCAAGTTCATCCCTACTGATATTGACACTGGGGCCAAATAAATCTGTTGTGCAGGTGCATCCAGCGCATTTTAGGACTGAGGGCATTAGCAACTCTGGCCTCTAACTTTGAGCTGCCAGGCTCCAACAGGCTGCTTCCTTGATAATACCACCTCAAATTTCCCCCAGTGCCAAATGTGCCTAGAGGCAAAATGAACTTGTTAGGAATTCCACTCTGAGCACTGAGAGAAGAGTAACATCGCCCACCACTGTCTTTAGTTGACACATAGCTATTCTTGGGGGGACTTTCTTCCCCTACAGTGGGAGTAGGTCTACTTCTGAAATTCTTAGTCAAGGCATCTTTCTTAATCTTTCATTTCTAATTTCTCCTTACTCTGAAGTTATTCTTCATCTAGCCTTTTTGCAGTATACTTTCTCCTCCAATCTCTAGAATGTTCTTGATACTTTTATTAGGTTTATATTCAAAAGGCTCCCTCTCCTTAAACCCCCAGTGATGGCATGTGGACAGAGGGTGACAATTTGTTTACCCCAGTAACTGCTCTGCCACTGCACTGGGTCTCTCTTTTTTCTGGGTAACACAGCCTTGAAGATTAGTACTTTGAATGAATGACCTTTTACTGAATGAATTATGCCCCATCTGAAGGACAATGGTCCAGGAAGCAGGATAACATACCTCCTGTAAATAATGCATTGTGGCACTTCTGCTTTTTGATGAGTCTTTGGAAGGATTCTGTGGGTAGCTAACAAACCCCTGTAACAATTGCTTAGGTTTGTCTATCACATAGACTCTGTCAAATCTATAGAAAACAATGGCTATTAAGATGAATGCTCCTCTGCATGTTAATTCTTAGGCTTGTAGAGACTCTCATCCCAGTGTCTAGTCAGTTCTAGCACTATACATCCCTGAGCCATTTCTCTACCTCAGTTACTCTGGCAGAAATATGGCTGTATGCCTTTGACATTTCTCTCTCCAGCAGCAAAAGTGCCATATGTAGATCTTTGTAACTTTTCCTAAATTGCCATTTACAATGGTCCACTGTGTTGCTCAATATCCTTTATGGAAAGATCCAGTGAATGAGTTTCTTTGAAAACTCGGGGAAAACAAGTTCTCTCTGGATCAAGTGATATACTTCCTATTACAGAATAATGAATATTAAAGAGCCCATTTTCTCTTTTTGCTTGGCTACTAGGATATGGGACCTAAGTTCTTTTCCCAGTTTGAAAGTAAATTTCCTCAGTCAAGAATTTATGAGAAAACTGTTGTGTCCCAGTTTAGGACTTACTTCTTCGTTTTTAAATTTTTGTTCCTGATATTCAGGTGAAATTTTATTACGGACTGCTGAAAGCACTGGAGGTAGACTATATAAATGTAAGTGGGTGCTAAAAAAAAGAACTTGTTCAGTATGGATGCTTTCACCACTTAAACTTAGATGTTTGTTACAGTCATGGAGAACACATTTTTAAAAATCACCTGAAATTCACTCATCCTGGCTCAGTTATTCAGACTGTTTTGTAACTTATTTAAACAAAATGGATGCATGGATGATTATTTGGGGGGGACAGAAATTACTATGAAGAGGAAAAAATTCACCTCTCCACATTCAAGGGCGTGGGTTACAAAATTACAGGCAGTAAATTCCACAATCGGACTGCTCATGAATTCCCTACCCCATTCTAAGGGTGAAGAAAGCGAAATTTCACCCCACTGCGATTTACTGGGGTCCTGCTTCGAGAAGAGCACTAAAAGAATTCGGTTCCAATAGCCACTTCATTTTGTTCTTGGTGGATGATGCAGTAATAATCTTTCCAAGAGCATCGGTCTCTTTTTAAGCGTTAGACCCAGCTTCATTTTGCCTTTTATTTCCCGGTAGCTGCTCTTCTCGCGCGTGCTCTCGGGGCACAAGACCTGAGAGGACAAGGTCTTCTATCAGGACCTGACGTCTCTTCTTCATCTAAGACTGAGGCCGCGAACCAGAACTCTCTTCACTCGCCCCTACCCCTGCCTCCTCAGCGGCCACCGGTTCACCTGCACACCCCGCTCTCCCTCCTCAGCGTCCATCAGCCTTCGGCCTCAGAGCATCAGGCCCTGTGTCCCCCCGAGCTCTCGGGTCCCGCCCCGACCTGCCCGGTCTCCTAGCGTGGGGGTATCTTAGTCGCAGTATCTGAAGTCTCCTAAGCTGGCGGGTTTGCACAGAGCGGCTTCCTCTCCCCCAGAGCTGCGGCCGGGGCCCATCTCCCCCTCGCGGGCCCGCGCGGCCCCTCCCGCCCCAGCGTCTCCGCCCCGACCCGGGCTCGAGCCCCCGCCAGCCTCCTGGCCCCAGCGTCCGCACGCACCCACTCGTTGGCCCGATGGCCGAAAGTGTACAAGGCCACCTGGCTGGCCACGTCCACGATGCGGTTGATGTAGGGGTCGTGGCGCTGCAGGGCCGCCAGGCTGATGTCGCGCCCCTTCCCCGCCAGGCCGCCCGCCGCCGCGGCCGCCATCTTCCCTCCCGCCCGACATCAACGAGGGGCTCGCGGAAGCCACGCTCAGTAGATCGCAGAACGAGCGAGCCGCCTCGCATCCGAAAACCCGCGGCGACCACACGTCCGGGAGGCGCCCCTCCTCCGCCGCGCCCCCGCCCGCGCCCCGTACCTACGCAGGCAGCACTAATCGATGGCCGCGCGCCCGCCCGCGGGCGACTGTTGCCCCTGGCAACGCCAGCCTGGGGCCCGTCGGAACCCTCCCCTGCCCCGCCCCGCCCCGCCCGCCCCCCACCTGCCGGCGAGCCTGGGGGCGGTACCCGCCGCTTTCCAAGTCCTCTCGGGGGGCGCTCAGTGACCAGACCGTGCTAATAAGCCTCAAGCGTTCGTAAGGGCGGCGGAAGAGGCTTGAGCCTTCGCTGGCACCCGTGGGCCCCAGAGGGCGGCTCGGCGCTGAGGCTGCCTGGGGCTTCTGACGAGCTGTTTGCGCCGAGGGTGTAAAGCCCGACGCGAAGGCGCAGGTGTAGCCAGGCGGGCCCGGGCTGTGGAGCAGGGTCAGCTGAGAGTGTTCCTGATAAAGTGGTGACAATTATTGATGTTCTTGAAGTTCAGCCTTTGGGTGCCCTGTTGCGTTTTTCCTATCTGAATCTTTTTCCCTTTTATGTTATTGAGGTAACTGATTTACAGCACTTTATGTGCTGCAGGGGAGTAAGTTCATTCTGGGTGGAAACCAGCTTAAAGAATGTGGGCTGAATGCAAAGTGTCATATTTCTTTGGGAAAACACTTCCATGCTTGAGTTGCAAGCTCCACTAGTGTTTTTACTTTTATTTTCACGGAACACTGTTTTTACTTGAAAGAAAGATAGGCAAACTGTTTTCTCCCACAGGTATTTGACAGACATTTTTTCCAAGAGAATTAATTTGTTACTTCCGGGAAAATAAGGGACAGTTGTTGTTGTCAGTGATAATTTTTGAGCTTTTAAGTGAGAAAAAGAAGTTTAGAAATCGCGTATCCATTGCCATTTGAGCTCAGTACTCTTTTAAGTCTTTTTGGATGAGATCAGAGGTGCTATTAATGGGTGTGATTTGTAAGTGTAATTGTGTAATGAAAGGTGCCAACCTTTTGAAAGATCTGTTAATTCCTCATCCAAATGAGCGGTGTTCTGATGTTGCATAATCAGGCACGGGCCAAAGATCCCTGCAAAGATTTTAATGTAGTGGGATATAAAAAGTTGACAGAGTTTCAGACAGCACATTGCAACTAACCTTTAAGAAACTACCACTGATGGCAAGGCAGACCTCTCCTGCCTCCCCGCTGCTCCCCTCAGCAGTGTATTTCTGATCTGCCTGTTCTGCTACCCGCTCAGTCTCTGGTGAACCCTCTCGCCGCCCCACACCTCTGGCCTGTACCCCAGCTTGTATGTATAAATAAAAAATAAATCTTAAAAAAAAAAAGAAACTACCACTTGTCCAGTTTTGATGAATTAGCAAAGAATATCCACAACTCCCTCCAAAGGTTGTTTAAAGATACCTATCTCTTTTCCAGCTACATAGCTGTTGAGACTAGGGTTTCTTCATACTCGCCAAACAAAAACAGCAATAGTTTATAGGTACAAAGAATTATGAGACTCTAGTTGCTTCTATTAAGCTCACAGAGATTTGCAAAAATCTAATGTAATGTCAAGCTTCTCACCACAATTTTTGTTTGGAAAAAGCATTTTTCATAAAAGTATGTTATTTGTGTTTACATCTAATAATTTTATTATTGTTATTTTAGAATAAATCAAGAAACTCTTTAAACTCATCGATTTTAATTTCAAATATGATAAACAAAGATTCAGTCTACACAAACAAGTTCTTTGAGGGAGTCCTCAATAATTTTTAATAGTATTAAGGGACTATTTAGAGACTAAAAAGTTGAGAACCATTGATCCAAACTATGTATTGAGCATCGCTATTAGAACGATTGTGTAGAAATATCCACATTTATGAACTCTTGCCATATTTGATCTAGGAATATAGACGTGGCACACAGAGCTTTTCAGAGCAGTCGCCTAAATAAACTGTAATATAATCTTTGCAGTCAACTTTAATTTCATATAACTGTTCAGGTAAGCTCCACTTTAGCTCTTCAATACTACAGAGTTCAAGCCTGACCTTCTAGTGGTGGCAGGTACAGCTGTGGCTTTCAAACTCTTTTGTCCACTGGAGTTGGGGCTTACCTGCCATCTGACCCGGTGCATGTACAAATGTATATAAAATATATACTCATGTATTTGGATCTGATATTAACTGTCACAAAATTCATGAAACAATACTATTGGTACAGATACATTGATCCCATGAAGACAGACATATTTTTATATATCTGTATACATATATGTCATTTAAAAAATACTTATTGTGACCCCTTAATTTGTTTCGTGATGAAATAATAGAGTGTGACCTACCTTTGAGAAACACAGGGCTACAGCAATGGATCAACCCCTCAAAGCTGCCTGGACAAATTCCCAGTAGTCCTCTAGCTTGTTTCCACTCTTACTGAGCTCTCTTTCCTCTCAATCACGTACTACTGCAAACAAGCTTAATTTGTCATATAGACAGTGGAGAATTTTGTGATTAGCTATTGAATTAGTGTAATGCTCTCACTTGATTAGCTCTGCTGGTTTTGATTATTCAGCATGAACCCACAGATTCTACTTTGCATTGTCCTTGTACATCCACAGAGACATTTATTTCCTTTCCCCCAGCTTCTGCCCTTAAGTCCCACAAACCTTATTTAAGATCACTTCCTCCTAATTTTCAGTCTTTCCATCTTTAAAGTGTAAAGACCAAATCTTGGCCCCCAAATTGCTTTAGCTCAACAGACATGAGAGCAATACCTGGGCCATTTTCATACCTTAAATATTCATAAAGCAAAAATGCCCAGTGGGCTGAGTGACTTATCTGATAAATCACAAAGCATTTATTGAGAGTCCACCAAGCGAAATCCATTCATTTCCCCCAGGTTAATGTTGCTGTTGTATCTTTGTTGAGATTACAGAGTCATACCATCCCGAGTCCCTGATTTCATGTAAGAATAAGATGAACGTACTGTCACTCTGCGTATTGGTAGAGTCACATATGTCAACAAAACACCGAAATGATTCTACTTTTTAGAGAATTAATAAAGGAACAGATCCAGCTCCTATTTTACCTTCTGGTATCTGAACTATTTTCTTCCAAACGTCGTACACATTCCTAACTCTATTCCTTTGCCCATTTGTCCCTTTACCCTGGAATGATCTTTATCCAGAAAAACCAATCTCTCGTTTCCCTCTCTCACACAATTACCCTTTCCTATGAACGCTTGGGCAAGCTTGTGGTTTTTATTATTGTACTTTTTCTCACATTGTGGTGATTTAATTATTTACTTTGTTATATATTTTTTTGTACTTCTAAAAAGGATAAAAATTAAGTTACTGTAATTAGAACAGAATTGCTACAGAAACTCTAGGCTGAGAACAATTATTGCAACTGAAAAACAAATTAAGCTTTGAGTTTCTTTTTAAAAAAAAAAAATAAAGATTTGTTTTATTTATTTATGCATATAAGAACTAGGGTGTAGGCCAGAGGTGCGGGGGTGAGAGGAGTCACCAGAGAGAGAGTGGGGAGCAGAATAGGCAGAATGACTGAAATCTACTGATGAGGGGAGCAGAGGGGAGACAGGAGATGTCTGCTGGGCCATGTGGGTCAACTCCCTGGCCGGGGATCGAACTCCTGCTGCAGTGGCCGCGATAGCTTCATAGTGCTGAGGCTTTGACCCCTGCGCCACCAGGGAGGCCCAGCTTTGAGTTTCTTGACAGACAAGCAAAAAGGAAATAGTAAATTTCATAAATTCTCATGTTTTAGATATTTTTCATAGTGCTTGGCCCAATGCCTTGTGTTGAATAGAGGGTTAGTAAATACTTACTCTATTGAACTAAACCATGACTTAGTTTAACTTACTCATTAAAATCAGCTTATTTTAAGCGCTTACAATTTATAGAACACTGAAATTCAAGTGAGAATAAAAAAAATGCACAGGCAAGTCTTTATCTTTCAGAGTTTATGTCATATTTAAAGTAGATATGGAACAAAATGGAAAGCTTCTTTAACTTTCTATATTGTAAAAAAAAAAAGTGGGAGAAAAACCTTGAGATTAGAAATTTCATTCAGAAAAAAAGACCCATAATGCAGTAATGACTTCAGCATAGCCATTTTGTTCCTCTCTCTGGCCTGAAGAACTTTGTTCTCTCTTTTCATTCTTTTCCCTCAAATTCTTAAATCTCTAACTTTGTAGGATGAAGACAGACTTCTGTCTGTTTTCCACTTGAATCTGTGTTTGCAAAAACAAGTTGTCATCACTTATCCAAATACAGTAAGTTGTCGTGCCTGACCCACAAGAACGACTCAAAGGTGTGGAGTAGCAAGCTTCTTTATTCTTCCTCTTTTATTCTTCCCCTTCCGCCGGGATCCCTCTATATTTATACATTTAGCGAGCCAATCACCATAAAGGTCAGGTCTCACGTAGCCAATCACGATAAATGTCAGCGCAAGTGTCCAATCCGCACTCTGTCCACGTGCACACCCAGCGCACACGCTGAGGCACGAGTGTCCATGCCCTCAGCAGCTGCCTGGTGGGGATTTCCGCGGCTGGGTGGTGCGGCCCAGGCGCGCTCCGACAGTAAGTGGCAGTCTCTTTACTAGCAAAAGACCTTTTAAAATAGGCAAATTCTCTTTCATAACTTCCACTCTCATTGGCGTATTCGGTGTTGGCATTCTACCATTTTGTTTCTAGAAGTCTCGTCATGATCCCTAGAACAATTATTGGTGACTTTAGGGTTTCATGAGTATTTTATAATTGTCTTTATGACAATAAATATGTCCTAATATTTGGTATTATAAAGTTGTATAACAATTTTTAACAAGTTTGTAAGATGATAAGAGATATCTGGAGCCTGGAATGTTCATACCATGGGAAATGACTAAGATAAAATTCACCACCTAATCAATCAAGGTAACTATAATCACACAGAGTATGTCAATTGTTTCAAAATAGAGGTGTAACTGAAAAATATTTGGTCTTATAACCATGTATAAATGTTTGTATAAGGATAGAGATTGAGTTTTTATGGCTTAATAACCTAAAAACATAAACACACAGCTTGCTTGGTTAGTACTCTTTCTATGTTATGTCAATAATCTCTACATTTTGCATTTGTCTTTGAGGAGAATGTATTGAGGGGGAGTGGAGCGGATTTCCAGGAGGCCCACGAAGAGTTTCTATTCTAAAATGACTTAAGCAGACTCTGATGTTCTGCCTGCATGAATTGCACCCTCCCTTTTTTTTTTTAAAGATTTATTTATTTATGGCTACAAGAGCTGGGGTGTAGGCCAGAGGCATGGGGGGTGAGAGGAGTCACCAGAGACAGAGTGGGGAGCAGAACAGGAGGAATGATTGAAATCCACTGCTGAGGGGAGCAGCGGGGAGACAGGAGAGGTCTGCTGCGCCCTGTGGGAAGCTCCCTGGCCTGGGATCGAACTCGTGCTGTAGTGGCTGCCGATAGCCTCATAGTGCTGAGACTTAAACCCTGCGCCACCAGGGAGCCCTGAATTGCCTTTTTGGCTAGGAATTTTATACCAAAGAATTACAGAAGTGAAGACTGAATACCCTCTTTCTTCCAGTGGAGGGAAACATACAATTTGAAACAGCATGTCAGTAACTGATTTCGATGCGTTGAACTGATTTCTTTTTTAAGTAACAGAGCACAGTGGGAAGGACACTCCCTGGAAAAGGCCAGTAGTTTAGCCTCTCACTGCTATGTGACCTTCGGCAAGTGACCTCACCAGGAACTTGGTGGTCCTAGCCTCTGACCTATTCATGCCAGGGGTCACTGAGAGCAAGGAAGAAAACATGCCTGAAGTAGATTTGCCGTCTGTGAAATGTTTTCTGCACATGAAAAAGCTACTATTGTCCATCATCATGGTCATTGTTATTTTATCCTCTAGTGGAGACAAAAACAAACATACATGAAAAAATGGCAAACAATGAAAGATGACATATAACTGAGGCTAAAATGTGAGTACAAGCAAGTCCCAGAATTTGGATAAAAGGAGGGCCGGTCGGTGAGCCCTCCAGGCGATATTTAACATAAAAAAGTTCCAGGACACAGGAAGGGCTTGCACTCTCTGGAGAGCCCCGGTAATGGATTTGACCTGTATTTCTACTCCAGCGTCATTTAAGTCACTGATATTTTTGGCCTTATGCTTAGGGGGTACCTTAATAATCAAAACTATTTCTGAACAACTTTGACTGATTTTTCTGGAATTTGGGATTCCTTCAATCTCCCTAAACTATAGGGCATTTAAGCCTGTCATAAAGGCGTAATGCTTTGGAGACAATACAGCATAATAATTAAGAGCACACGTTTTGGAATGAGCTAGCCCCAGGTCTAAACCATGGCTCATCTGCTGCTACTACTTCATCACATAGCTGGTGGGACATCCTGTAAAGCTGCGGCTACCTCTTCTTCGTCAAAATAGGGATAATTGCAATGGCCACTTCTTTGGGCTGTTATGAAAATTAAATACTATAACACGTGAAGTGCCTGGTTCAAACAAAGATAGGGTGCTTTTTTTGTTTTTGAAGGTTTGTTCATTGATCTTTGCTCCTGAACACAGCAAGATTTATATGCTGGACAGGAGAGCCACAATTACTTCTAGGAGAAAACTTACCACTTTCTCGTTTATAAGGCATGTTGTTTAAAAGAAAGAAAGAAAAAGAAAAGCCAACAAAAAACCAATGGTAAGTGCGGAATTATTGTTGCCCATCGTTTAGTTTACTATTGGTTGTGACTTTTTAAAAGTAATTAATTTCTATCTTTTGCGTCATTGTATATTCCCTGTAAAATCGCCACCACCAATTCACCTGTGAACCACTGCCATAGCCCCTGCGCTCTTCCCTCTCAGCCCTTATCCCCTTCCCTCTCCCTCCCTCTCAGAATGCCTGCTAGTTTTGTTGTTGTTTTATTATTATTATTACTGTTATTTTCCCTCCTGATCCCTTATTTGGTTCCCCTACATTCCTCCTAAAAGCGAAACCATCCGATATTTTTCTTTCTCCTTCTGGCTTATTTCACTGGGCATCACCCCTTCTAGCTTCATCCGTGTTGCTGCAAATGTCATGAGTTTGTCTTTTTTGATCGCTGGGTAGTATTCCATTGTGTATATAGACCATACCTTCTTTTTTTTTTTTTAAGAAAAAAGATTTATGCACACAAGAGCTGGGGTGCAGGCCAGAGGTGCAGGGGTGAGAGGACTCCCCCAGAGACAGAGTGGGGAGCAGAACAGGCGGATCCACTGACACACACTGCTGAGGGGGCAGCGGGAAGACAGGAGAGGTCTGCTGCACCCCCTGGCCAGGGATCGAACTCGTGCTGCAGTGGCTACAGACAGCTTCATAGTGCTGAGACTTAACTCCTTGAACCACCAAGGAGGCCCAAGACCACATCTTCTCGATCCAGTCGTCTATTTTTGGGCATTTGGGTTGTTTCCATATCTTACCTATTGTAAATACGGCTTTTAATTTTTCACACTATCACCATTGTCAGCCCACCCATTTCTTTCTGTGACTTCCTGGGGACGCTTGGCACAGGGAACACCACATGAAAAGGCAAATCCGGTCTCCGCTGCTGTGCTGTGAACACCTGGGCCTTCTCAGGAGGCAGCTTCCCTGGCTTTTCACTCATTGCTGTGATTACGAAGAAATTATGTGGAAACCAGACCAGTTTCCTTATCGATAATAAGGGGATAATAACATAATTTTTGTGGTGGTCGTGAGTATTGCTGAAAGAGCTCTTTGAAACACTTAAGTGTTTAATGTAATCATAGAATAGGAGGCTTTAAAATCGGGGTCTGACTGTCCAAGGAAGACGTGGCTTCCTCTGTGGACGAGCCTGATGAGAGCGCAGCTTTTTGTTTACCTCCAGGTGATTTGAAGATTAAAGGGCAGGGTGTTTTCTGCATTTCCTGTCGTGATAAGTGGTCTTTTCCAGAGCTTTCGGCTTCACTGTGTTTATGGAGACTCCTGGGGACCATGAGCTCCCTCTCTCAGCCCAGGCAGGCCTGAGGGGGGGGGGGGGGGGGGCTGCTGCAAGGCCCTCAGGACTGACACTTCTAAGAGCTGCAAACATGGAAGCTGTTGGTTGTTTGTTCTCCTTATTAGGATTTATAGGGACTTCATAAGACCTCCAGAAATTGTCATGAAAGCAAACGTCTTTATCCCAAATAAGCTGTGTTGGCTCCAAACTAGGTGAGCTCTGATAATAAGCAGAGCAACTCATGTCTTCCCCATGAAGGAGATGGCAAATATTGCTGTGTTCGTTTGTCAGATAACCTTTACATTTAATCATCTGCTCACTCCCTGAATATTTACTAGGCTCTGGTAAAGGGACGGGCTGGGCTAGCTACTGCGGATACCACAGGGAGAAGACAGGTGTCCTCGGCCTCCTGGAGCGCCGCGTCCATCTGGGAAAGTGGACGCGGAAAGAGGTAATTAGTACAGAGTGGGCTGGTGCGATGGGAAGTTTGACGCTCTATGGCAGAGGCTCAAGAGAGGCTGTAGTCTTTTTAAGTGAACTGCCATCAAAAGGAAGGAGTTATAAGTCCAGTCTTTGTGCCCGGGCCAGGTTGGAATGGAACAAAGTGTTAGCGTTGAGGTCCTGTCATTTTCAGACCATAGGTTTTTCTTGGGTGGGTTGAGGTTTGGCCTTAGAAAGAGCTAGAGGCTAGTCTCGGTAGGGCCTTAGGCCTCATCCTGCGACACCTTGACCTCTCTGGCCTTGGAGCACAGCAGACTAAATAAGCCCTTCCCCAGGGCAAACCTGCCTTCTTGGGGACTGCCAGGGCTGGGCCCAGGCACTTACCCACAGGAATAGGCGTGCACTGGAACCACCAGGAGTTTTCACCTCTCAGCCCGCTCCTACTCTGCTACTGGAGGTGTCTCTTCCCAAGAAGACAGGGGTGAAGCGTGGAGTCCAGAGTTCTCCGTCTTCATCCTGAAACGGGGCAGAGAGGCCCACGTCAGTTACTGTCAGGCCCCTCCTACTCTGTCCCTTTCCCCGGGGCTGCAAAATCACTCCGGAGTAAGGGCAACAAGATAAACTCATTATTCTCCCTAAAGAATCACACAGATTTTATTTCCTTTGCTGCGCCCCACCAAGTCTACGTGACAGTGTTAGCTTATCACATGGGCTCAACTTCTCTTTAGCGTGACTGGAAAGCCCCAGAGATGGCCAAGCGGGAGCCCACAGACAGGGGTTCCAGCAGCTCGCGCCTGAGGCCGAGGGTGGGAGAGGCAGGCTTACTGCCAAGCCTTTGAGCTTGACTTGCCATCAGGATCCACGGTCTCAGGCTCCTCTCGGTGCGTAAGGAGCCGAAGTCCGCAGAAATGACCCTTGTGATGTCCATCAGCTCAGGCCAGAGAGGGCCTCGAGGAGAAGCTCCATCTGGTTTGGACTGGAAGCTCTGGGGGACACTTCTAAAGGGGATCACTGCTGACCAGGGCTCGCTGGGTCAATCAGGCCAGACGAAGGACCCCGGGGCAGCCAGCCTGCTGGGAAGACTGCGTCAAGGCCAGTTCCTGGGCTCAGCCTGGCACAGCTAATGGAGGAGCTGGGCATGCACGCTCAGCCTATGCAGACCCTCCCGGTGAAATGGGGCGACTGATGCTGCTGCTCCATTGCCCGTTCGTGGAGAGCGAGTGAGAAAATCCAAGTAAAGCCCCTGAAGCATCAAGCATAGCGCCGCAGTCAGCACAGCAGTACCTGCGGGGCAGCGCGGGACTTGGGGTCCGGAATCCCGGTGATGCTCTCTCCGCTGTGCTCACCCGTCGAGGCCGCTGGTGGCCAGTCAGGGACGTGGGATGTCCCAGTCTTTCAGATGATTCCCTTCTCAAAAAGAGACACGAACGCCTTGTTTTTTTTTAAGAATATTTATTTATTTATGCAAACGAAAACTGGGGTGCAGGCCAGAGGTGTTGGGGGGGGTGAGAGGATTGACCAGAGACAGAGTGGGGAGCAGAACAGGCAGATCGATGGAAATCCACTGCTGAGGGGGCAGCGGGGAGACAGGAGAGGTCTGCTGTGCCCTGTGGGAAGCTCCCTGGCTGGGGATCGAACTCAGGCCATATAATGAAAGTTTTTAAAGAGAGAAGTGACATCTGAGTCAGAAAACTAATTTTGATTGCATGTAGAAAACATGTAGGGCTGGGGACAGGTGATCTATTAGGGGACACAGATATTACTGGGGTCCTAACTTAGCCTGGGGTGGTGGGACTCTGACGCTGGTAGTGGAGAACCCCGAAGCACAGGGAAAAGGAAAGGAGTCAGAGCAACTGAATTTTTTTGCTTCTGCTGATTTTCAGCTATGAAATGTAATTGTTGCAGTTTTGGTAAACTTCTGACGAATTCAGTTGATACTTAATAGGTTGATTTTTAAATGAGGGCACTCCAAGAACTCCCAAGTAATATGGATTTCAGAATAATAGAGAGATGAATTATCATCCTTAAAAAAAAAAAATCAAAAGACATAGTTAGATTTTGTAATTGCCCAGTTAATTTTAACAAAGTGATCATTAAACTCCCCAATACATTTTCAGGGCAAAGAAAAAGAGGGGGCTACTTACATTGATCTAGTTACTTGGGCCATTGCCAAATATGCACTTAACATTGTGATGTGAAGATAGTTTTTTTCTTTTCTTTCTTTTTCTGCCCCCTGCCCTTATCTAATGCTCTTACTAGTCAAAACATTCCGCTACTATTGTTGGGCCTGTGGCGCTCATATGGCTGGCGGTGAATCGGCCTGAGTCGTTTGCCTCGAACGCCATCAAATTCAGTCGTCAGCTGAGTCCTGACCGGCTGGTAAGGTGGTGAGGCGGGAGGGAGGAGTTAAGAGCCGGCCAGGGATCCCACACCTTCGCAGCAGGGCAAAGCCTCAAAATTAAAGAAACAAACAGAACTTCTCAGCCGGCACAACACTGTAGTAACACCTCAACCACAGTAAGGGTCAGAATATTCTTCATGACCCTTTTATTTATTTATTTTTAAAGATCTTTCTTGTCTTTTTAAAAAAGATTTATTTATTTATGCACACAAGAGCTGGGGTGCAGGCAGAGGTGAGGGGTGGTGAGAGAATTCCCCAGAGACAGAGTGGGGAGCAGAACAGGTGGATCCACTGAAACCCACTGCTGGGGGGAGCAGCGGGGAGACAGGAGGGGTCTGCTGCGCCCTGTGGGAAGCTCCCTGGCCGGGGATCGAACTCGTGCTGCAGCGGCAGCGATAGCTTCATAGGCTGAGACCTAACCCCTGCGCCGCCAGGGAGGCCCCATAACCCTTTGAAATATAAAATCCCACGTTAGTTTGAGGGTCATACAGAAAGCAGGTCCCTGACCAGCTTGCGGACTTCTGGGCTGAAGGAGGAACAAGACATTCTGGGCTGAAGGAGGGCTGACCTGTGCATCTGCTGGCTCCCGCTGTGCAGGCGCTGGCTGGGCGGGGACTGCAAACAGCGCAGGGCCCACGGAGGAGGTGGGAGCGGGGCAGTACCGCACCAGCGCACAGGGAGACCTCACAGACACCTGGAGACAAAGGCTCCGAGGAAGCCTGGCTCCATGTAAGAAAACAGTAAGGAAGTGAGGCGCTTTGGGGTATTTTCATTTGATTGTTGACATAATTCAACTTTAATGCTGGCTGTACTGAACAATCAGCTCACACTGAGAATTCAGCAATGTCCTTCACCAGCTGGTGCGAGCTGGTCAGCTCCAGCACCGCGGGGAGACGCGGAGCAGACCGTGGAGAGGCCACTGGGGCAAAGCAACGGATGAGGAAAGACGAAGTTCACGGCTCCGGACGGACGCTTGACCCCCGGATGGCCATGTGGCCAGCGTGGGCACTGCCCTGACGCGCTGATGCTAGAGACGAGTTGGGTCTCTGTCTTAGTAAACACGACTGGGCTGATTGGGAGAAGAACTCCGATCAGTTTCTCAGCACCTGGCAGGGACAGAGAACTAGACATCATGTGGAGTAAATCGGGTTTAAAAAATACAGCATGTTTATTATTCTTATTTATGTCTTTTACATTATTGTGTATCCCCCGTGGTTTTCCCACCACAGATTCCCTGAGAACCGTCACCAAAGTGCCTTGTGCTCTTTTCTCCCCCGTTTTGTGCCCTCTCCCTCCCCCCCCCACTGAGTGTCTCTCTCTTGTTTGGTTCCCTATATTCCTGCTATAAGCGACACCATCGATATTTTTCTCTTTTCTTCTGGCTTATGTCGCTGAGCATGATCCCTTCTAGCTCCATCCGTGTTGCTGCGAATTGCATGTTTATCATTTTTGAATGCTGAATAGTATTCCATTGTGTACATGTACCACAACTTCTTGATCCAGTCATCTATTTTTGGGCATCTGGGTTGCTTCCATACCTTAGCTATTGTGAACAGCGCCACAGTGAACATGCGGGTGCAGGTATCTGAGAGACAGACAATCAGCGAGGGAGGGGGGAGGAGAAGGGCTCGCACGGGGGAGAAAAGAGCACCAGGGACTATGGTGATGGTTCACGGGGAATCTGTGGTGGGGAACCCACTGGAAATACACAATACTGTAAAAGATATGATATAAATAATAATAATAATAATAAAACAAAAACAGACAAACAAAAATACAGCATGTGCTCGAGATGACAAGCTAAAACTCCCACAGTCAGACAGAAGGTCACACGTCCCCCTTGCCCTGACACTGGGTTTCTTTCCTGATCTAGCTCTCATCCAAACATGCAAATAACCTGAAACTAGAAAAAGCTGTGGCCTCAAGTCACTGTTTTTTAAAATATTTAACCCTCCCTTCGACACAGCCTAACGAGGGAGTACTCATGATTTTTATTTTCTGCCGTGGCGTGCTGTTGCCATGAAGCCGACAGTGGCTACAGCAGAGAGAGGAGCCGTTTGTTAAATTTCTTTTTGTTTCTTGCAATATAGCATTGTGCCACGAACTCTTTAAATTAGTGTTAAAGACTTGCGTAAAATGGTACATAAGGCTTTCAGAGCGTGCTCTTTCTCTCTCTCTCTCTCTCTCTCTCTCTCTCTCTCTCTCTTTCTCTCTCTCTCTCTCTCTCACACACACACACACACACACACACACACACACACACACACACTTCTCTTTAAAGCTGAAGGAAAGGCAGGGACAAGATCCCATCAACAAATGCCTCTTCTGGACATCAATACACACTGCTAACTTTCATTATGGAGCACGGGCGCGATTCTACGCAGAAAATCACTTAAATCTCAGAATACCTCTATGAAACGGGTACTAGCATTATCCAGATTTTTCAGATACAGTGAGGGGGGGTCAAGAAGATCAAATCAGTTGCAGATGGAAGAGCCAGCCTGGGGGGCCAGGGCTGTTTGTCTACAAACCTGTACTCTGCACCATTATGCTCCAGTGAAACGTCCCTTTCTTATCAGTTCATCAGAATAGGTTTCCTGAAGTGTGTCTATGTGGAGCTAGCTTCAGAGCACCAGAATAAAAATAGCAGGCACTGGGGAATAAGAGAAGGTGGACTACTTTAGGCAACAGCGGATACAGTAGAAAGAAAAAGAAATCTCTAGATGCTTAAAGTTTCTCGAATCTGTAAGTATACTTGGCTGGAATGAAATGGTTGAACGGGAAAGAAGGCAAGACAGAAGGGCTGACTTGGTGGAAGGCCATGGAGGGAGTAAAATTAGACATTGTAGTTACAGAATAGAAGCACCGAAACTGCTCTGAATCTACAGCATCTCAGGGATGGAAGAGAACTTGAATTCCATCTGCCTAATACATGAATTTTCTCTGTATTTTGACAAGATGGCTTTTCAGCCTCCTTGAATGACCTTGAAGATGGAAACTCATTAGATCCTCTCAACAGATGGTGTATTCGAATTTTTCCTTGTATTGTTTTTCCTTGTATTAAACCCATATCTGCCTACCAGTGAACCAGGAACTGACTTCTTGGGGCATTTACAAGTCTTTCACAGATTAGTTCTTAGAGTAAATATAGAAAAATATCTACACATTGATTCTTTTCCCCAATAGCAAAATTATTCCTTGGTACTACCTGATCCCTGATTATCATTCAGTACATTTCTTAATCAGCTGACTTCTACTAGGCAATAGTAATAGCCGATTGGGTATTTACTCCCCAAAACTTGGTACGTATCATTCCTATGTTGTTCTTTCTACTTACAGTCAAGGAAGCTGAAGTAGAAGAGCTTAATTTACTAGGGTGACCTGGCTTGTAAACAGAGGTGCTGGGGGTTGTAGACAAGTTGCTTGACCCGAACAGGTAAAAACGACCCTTTTATCTTGTGTGGGGAGAGTGTTCTGAGGGCGGGGTCTACCCAGGGCTGACTCCGTGGAGTTGCCGCTGGCACAGGTCTGGACCTCGGCCCTGATGTTAGTAAGAGATTCGGGTCTATCGAAAACAAACCGGGGAACTGCAGTGTGTCCTGTGTTCTGTGGTTCTGGAGCCTAATGTGTCTTGGGGTAACCTGCAGAAGTCATTCCCATTCCGTGGCTCCTGGCCTCACTGAGCAGGAGCCCAGGGGCAGCGGCCGAGCGGGGAGCAGGGAGGGGCAGCGGCCTTCGTCCCTGCTCTGCTGACGCCCGCCTGGGGACAGGCTGAGTTCTCTCTCTGAGATGCTGTCATAGTTTTGGTTTTGTCCCTTGTTACTCCGCCGACACCATGTTTTCTGTCCACTGAAGTTTATCAGCGCATCATAGTAGTTGCTGGGAACAGGAGCCTCCAGCGTTTCCCCAGGAGAACTCTAACCTGCCGAGTGGGGCCTCCCTCCTCTGGCCGACGTGGCGGCGGGCTCTCACTGTGCCCTCGGCCTGTCCTGAGGCCCAGGCATGCAGCCGTCACGAGAGCAGCAGAGGTGCGGTGGGAGAGCTGCAGGGGTGCAGTGGGGGAGCTGCAGGGGTGCGATGGGGGAGCTGC